>CM046449.1:2273854-2553854 GCA_025506515.1 Flaveria trinervia
ATATATATATATATATATATATATATATATATATATTATATATATATATATATATATATATATATATATATATATATATATATATATATCCTAGAAGTCTTTATGCTAAAATATCATATATGCCAAAATCAAACTGAAAATATCATATGCACCCTTACAAACTTTCTAAATATTATATATACCCTTACAAAACTTTTCAAATATCATATATGTCCAACCAAATTTATAATATCATATACACTCTTTTTTATAAAATAAAATATCATATTTTATAAATAAATAAAGAATATGTATTTCTACTTATTATTTTCTCAAAACTTATTTCGTACTTGGCAAGGTTTTTTTCATATATATTTCCAAAACTTACATATTTATGAGATCTGTATAGAATCAAAATTTTATTTTAAAATATAAAATTTATTCACCTTTATTTTGTTTAAAATTCTGAAATTAAGTTATTAAACAAGAAATTAAGAAATTTTAGTAAAATTTCAAGATAAAACATGACAGTGTAATATAAAAATAAGTATTATTAAATAAATATATCATTATGATTATTAACTAGGTTACTATAGTTTTACATCAATTTAAAAAGAATAGTGTTTACTAAATTTTTTGATTGCTATCATAACCGTTTACGAAAAAACTGATGAATATAGTACTAGTATTATTGATAATAATAATAAAACAAAGTGTTAAATTGGAATTTTAATGCAAAAACAAACGATTGAATTGTTGTTATTAATCTTTAATAAAATAAACAAAAATTAGAATTAATATTTATAATAATTTTATTATTAGAAAATGGTATATATGATATTTGATTATGATTTTGATATATATGATACTAGTATAGTATCCCGTGTAATACACGGGTTGATTAAATAATATGTGAAATAATTTATAATAAAATTTTAAAACTTATAAATGATATTTGTAAATAAGATATGCTTGAGTTAGAGATAAATAAATAGTTCAAGTAATGACAAAAAAATATAAATTCAAATTTTCATTTTATAAGATTGTGTTTTTTAATTGTTTTCTTAAACATTCTAGTTTTTATTTTATTTTGAAAATATAATTATGTTATGGAACTTAGAAAAAACAGTATTAAAATACTTCGTATTTAGAAAAATTTTGTGTCATATATTTTTAAAGTGTATTTTTCATTATAATATCAAGTTTTAAAATTTTACAATATCAAACTTTTTTATTTAAAAATATTTTAAATAATATAATTACTATATATACTTTTATTATTTATTACGAGAGATAGGCGAGAAAATAAAATGAGAAATTTTAATATGTTGACATATGGTATCAAAAACCTTTTTTATTACAGGTAATAGATTAGCAACACTCAGTAGTATTTATATATTTAAGAGTTAAATTCGTTTTTACTCCCTAAAGTTTAACAAAAATAATCATTTTCCTCCAAAAGATAATAGAACATCAATTTACCTCCAAAAGTTTTAAAACTTGTTTCAGTTTCAATTTAAAAGTTTAATTAGTTGTTTCAATTTGAATTCAAAATAGTAAAACTTTTGTACTAAATTTGTAAAGTTATCTATGGGTATCTATAATATTTAAAATGCTTTTAGGGTATATATGATATTATACGTTGGGTTGCGATATTTGAAATTTGTCTAAGGATATATATGATATTTAGGATGTTTTTGAGGGTATATACGATATTATAAATTTAGTTTGGGTTTATATGGTTATAAAATATTTTATATGAAGTTATAAATTTAGTTTTTTTTTTTTCTGATCAGTGTATCTTTCAAAACTCCCTTGTAATCGCATTTCACACCAGCTTTGTTCGTCTTGTTTAGAAGGTGTTAGTTGCGTTTATGTTGTTATCTAATGATGGAGTATCTTTTGAATATGAATGGCAAATTGATTTTATTGAAAACAATTTGTTTTTCCTTAGGATGAGTTGTGTATTGAATGTGGTTAATCATATTCAGTGTGTTTGGCATTTGAGGGGGGGGGGGGGGGGGGGGGTTGGTGCTGAAATATATGACTAGATTTAATTCATATAAACATTTTCTAATTCTGTGTTTTATTGATTGCATATTGGATGCATATATTGATGTGGACTTGTTTTGGAGTGTTGCTGGGCTAATGCAAAGATGTAATTTGGATTTGATGCGGATCGAGTTTGTTAATACGGTTGGTTTTAACTTGGCTGCTCATCTTGTTCATATAATGGTTTGCTTCAATAGGGAGAGTTATGTGAGAGGCTTCTTATGGGTTCTTGTCGAAGGGTGAACACGTTTTGGTTGTCGGTATCTTGCATACAACATCTTCATAGACATCTTGATATCATATCTTAAAGCACTTTGTCTTGGTTCTATCTTTATGTTTTTTGTTATAATTGGGTTTCCATCTTATTCTTTGATGGTTCTTGTTCAGTTTCATTATTTTTAGTTCGAGGTTGTTATATCAGATCATTGTGTTCATGATTCGATTATTTCTGTTTAGTATAAATCTTGTTTGGTGTAAAGTTGTATAGACTCAAGATTTATCTTTTATGACATGTACTATAAGTGTGAGCATTCTTGTTGAATTTTATTAAGTTTCCTCATTTTTTTTATATATTTATTACTTTTTCTAAAAAAATTTCCTTTGTTTATAAAAAATTACACCATAATTACAACTATCTATTATATTATAAGTGAGTACAATATTTTCATATACAAAAGTTAAAAAATATAGATATTCCAACTCAATGTGATCCATGCTCATCATTGTGTTTTTTCTGCTTGTCAATATGTGTTTATTGTTCGTCATTGTGTGTTCCTGAACACCATTGAGTTTTTTTTAATGAAAATAATATTTAAATTAAGTCTGAGTGAATTAAAAAAACCAAAATAAGTTTTAGATAACTTTGTGTTTTTAATTACGACATATGAACCAAATAGTTTTATAATTTTATCAACATTTGTACTTGACTATTTTAAATAATATTTTTTAAAGTAAAATAAATTTAACCAATATCACTATAGTGAGAAAAAAACAATTTTTAAACACCTATTATGGTAAATAAATTAACTACATACACTATTTTAGAAAAAAAAACTTATTTTGTAATTATAGCAATAGTTAATTTCACTCAAATGAATTACGATCAACAATAAGGATAAATATATTTTTAGGCGGGAAATCAAATAAATGAAGACCTAAGAAAATAAAATGTGTCAGTAAAGATATTATTTTATTAATAAGTATAAATTTGGTTGTTTTTTTTTTAAATTAAGTACTCAAAGTATCTTTAATTTAAAAGATTAAGTCCTCAAAGCCGATGTTTTGAAAATTTGGTTGCCTTTTTAATTGAACTAATAGTTTGGCAGTTACTCAATGCAACCTGATCTCAATAACCAGCCAAAGGGTGAAGGGAGAGAAGCATTAGTAGGCCAAAACCAATAAGTTTATTTGTGTTGGGTTTATTAGCTCATGATTAAATTAAGAGGTGATAATTTTTTACATGACGCTGAAATAATCAAGGTTTCTACACTTATAAATTGTTGGATAAAAAAAGAATGTATTTAAGATATTATACAGGGAGATTGCAAGTTTGATATATTGATCTTTTGTTTGCACTTTAAGTATTCATTTGAACAGTGAAATTAATTTCTTTTTAACTTTTCAACTTCTTATTTCCACCAACTTTGTTTATTATTTTAGCTACCTAATATGTAATGATATTCACTCGGTTCCTCTAATCTCCGGCTAATATGAACCCAATCTTATTAATTAAGAATAAGAGTAAGAACAAAAACAATTAAAATGATGCTAGTTACAAATGAAATTTTCATATGAGTAAGAGTTAATATTTTATTTTAAACAACAAAGAAAATATATTAATAATATTCGTTAGAAATACCTAACAAACATGCCGGACAGAGAAGTTACATGGATAGCATTTGTTGTTAAAATGGTTATTAACCAAATCATAAGGTATTACTTATATTTGTAAATGAACATCAAACAAGTTTAACCGAAACACAACACCATATTAGGAATATGCGGGTGTGATGGTGCTAGGATTTCCCTATTCACCCTCGTCAATGTGTAATCTTTGAACCTCATCAACCATTCAATTCAAATTTATGTTTCTCACAAATGTGTATGTAGGGCATAGTAATCCAACAATGAAACCCCACAAATGTAATTGCAAAATGCAAAATTATAACTTTTGTGGTGAGAAATAAATCACATACTTAATATATTCACCCTAAACTTCTGAGTCACATTCACTGTCCATTATGCCACATTACAACAAAACTTTTCCTACCAATTTGGGTCCTCTTTAAAACAATGTGCTCAAAGGTGTGAAAAAATGTACCATTATGCCAATTCACAAACAACTTATATTCTCTTGTGAAATTTATATGGCTTTACAAAACACAGTTCATAGAGGGTTTGAGTCTCGTAATTATTGTTAAAAGTTTAATTTTTTTTATAAATAGTTATTCAAATATATTATTTATTTAAGGGTGGACATAGAAAAGTATCCAATCATAACAAACTAATGAATCATAGATGTTTGTTGTTGTTTGAAATAAGCATCAAACTTGAGGACATCTTTATAATGATAGTCTGGTCTTTGGATCGGGCTCTTTGAATTTATTTTTGTATTTCTAATATGACATGGAGATAAAATACAATGAATTTCATTATGAGGATATAAGGTGTATCTTCTTAGGTGAAAATAAACGGTGAGGAGAGTAAATGTGAGGTGAGTTGAGGGTCACTTATAATTTATTACTATTATTAAAAGATGAGTTTTCATGTCACACTTATGACCATATTTGGGTTATGCCTAGCGACCTTCTTTAGTGTGAGCTTCTGGATGGTCCTTTTTATGGAAGTAAACATTATAAAGCCATTTTTATGAAGCAATGCAAGTATGTAACTAAATAGGCCACTTAAATATTGCTAAATGTTTTCAACTATCAAATTTAATTTCTATGTTTCTGAGAAAAAGTATCATTTAATTAAAAGAATGAATTGTCGTTTTTCTTTATATGGTTTGAGCATATTTGTCTTTTTAATCTAAAAATGTTTTTTCTTATATTTGGTTTCCCAAGGTTTGAAAAAGTTATCATTTTCATCCTAAAACATGATTTTCATGAAATAAATTTTATCAGCGACTCGTAAACATAAATTAGGAGTTCGTTTTTATATAAAAATTTAAATAAGTATATTTTTAGCGATGAATATTTAACATTTTAAAACAATGAATCTAACTTTTTTGGATGAAAATTGTAACTATTTTCAAACTTTTGAGAGCCAAATACAAGAGAAAGCATCTTTAAATGTAACTATTTTTAGCGACAACTCGCTCTAATTACAAATATATAAAAATACTCTTTTAATTTATAGTTACATGGTCATGATCCCAATGAAATGTAAAATGAATACATAGCTGTAAGGAGAATCAAACAGTCGTCAAGGAATAATATTTTTGGCAGCAAGAAACGAACATGCTAAACTCTTAAAGTTCGTTGGGATTAATGTTAGACACGAGTCTCTTAAAACCCATGTCACACATCCGCTAAGACAATAATGTTTGTTTCTAAGGGTATGACAATTGGAACAGTTGTTGTACAACCTTGAGACGAGCTTTCAAACCTGTACAGCATGTTTGTCCCTGACAGACCACGAAAAACTTGGGGGCCTGGGAGAGTAGATAAAATAGTAAGCCCCACTAACTCGTATGTAAAAAGTTTATAATACGACAATAATTGTTATACTAACAAAATAGTATTATACCAAAATTTATTTACTTACTTAGAGAATCATGAGACTCTCCTAACGTTTTTTAAATGGGTTTAGATTGGATAAATAATAGTGGATTAAACTAATTAAAATGTTAATAGGCACCAATGTTCAATATGCAAAAATAATTAAATTGTTATTGATCGAGTTTGATAATAAGTTGTTATGTCATATAATCTTTTTATAAATATATACAATACATATATAATATAAAAATATTTTAAAAACTTCCGGGCCCTCAAATAAATTGGGTCATGGGCGGTCACTCACCCTGCTCCCTCTCAAAGTCGTCCTTGTTGAGTGACTTTTATCCGTTCTCTCACTTAAAGGTTATGAAAATAAGTATTTTGAACATCAATATATGTTGAAAACACTTAGCAGGTCGTGAAGCTCTTATGTTGGATATTTTAGTGTAATTGAGATTAACTTGTGTTGACCAATTCGATCATAATAGACTTCAAACAAGTTAGGAGGTGCGGAGTGCACGCTTGTTTGAATCTATTACGATCCTAGGCGCGTAATCCGTATTTGACGGGGGTTCCAAGGGGGCAGCGCCCCTGGAAGCGGGGTCCAAGGGGCGGCAGCCCCTGGCGGGGTCCAAGGGGCAGAGCCCCTGGCTGGGGTCGAGCTGCCAGGTCAGCTTGGAAATTTTTTATTCCCGTCATTATTACTTCAACACAATTCTTTTTCGGAGTCTCTCTAGAATTAACTTATTAATTCTTGAAGGGCCGAAAATGTCAATTTGAGGACCCAAAAACTGCCCTAGGCAGTTTTCTAATGGAAAAAACTGCAAATACGCTCCAAAGAATTTTGGTCAGATGTTCTATTCTTTTTCTGGTTCGTTCTTCATCACAAAATTTAACATATTTTTGTTTCTAAATCACTAGATTGTATCCGATTGAACAATTTTGAGTGAACCACCAAATTAGTTTGATCTGAAAGTTTTTAGACGCCTTCTAGTGAATCCGATTTCATTTGTATTACCAAATTTCCTCAACATCTTATCAAGTAGAACACAAACCATAAATAACATATGATATTTAATATATAAAAAACAGTTATTTTTGTGTCCAAACCTAATGAAAAATCATTTTTCTACTAATTATTATCCAAAAGAACTTTTTTATATCTGTATTTTATAAGATTTAAACCTTCTACCTTATAATTTGAAAGGAGTCATTATACCACTAGAATGTTCCATGAGAATGGTTAATAAATTTTTTTATTGACAATGTGTACGACTTTATTTCGATAGATATGTTATTTTTAACCGGGTTCACATATCTGCTTCCGGTCAAGACCGCATCCAACCCCCACAATAGAAAACCCACAACTAGAAAAAACTACTGTCTCAACCCTGAGTATTTTTCTTTAAATGAGACTTAAACCAAAGATTTTCTTATATTTACATGTGTTGTGTATTCTATCTTAATCATTTGGTCTAAGAATCGAATTATTAATAACTAGATAACTGATAAGTTTCTTTTTATTAATCCACTTCAACTTTGATCTCTCGAAATCACAAGTCCAAAAATGGGTGGTGGTTCATCTTGCCAAGTCATATGGTAGGTATGGCTATAAACACACATTGTAGGCCAAACATAACAAAAAGCCGTGTAAGCCATGACATACTACTGAGTTTAAATGCCACATTCAATGTTCTCACCTGCTCTTTTAAATTTAAGGGTAATTTTCATACAAAAATTACATAAATTCTCAGATTTTACTATATAGACACAAAAAAAACATAAGTTAAAATTTGCATTTTAAAGTTTATTTATCATTTATTTAGTTGGCAACTCATACTTTTTAACATGAGAGATGCTATATAATATAATATAAAGTGTTTTTAACATGTGAAGTGTAACATGCCACAAGGATTTAACATATGCACTTTAACAAGGCCGGGGTATATACATCCATATAATTGCACAACATATCCATAACTAGGCAACATAAGTATATAATTACGAGCTGTATAAATATAATTATGCATTGTTATGTTTATGATTACACATAACTACAGGCAAATCACATCATTTAAAAATCATTTTTGGAGAACTACAACAACTAGTTTTGCACCCGTCCGGTGGCCGGGGTTTTTATGTCATAATCTAATAATTATCTCTTAAATTATAATCAATGACACTATTAACATGTTAGTATAAAGACAATTAAGCACATATGAAAAATGTTTTTATATATGAGGATATGTCATATGATCTTAAGATTAATATTAGTTTGAAAAGCACACATTCAAATAAACAGGTCATATAAAGACAACATGATTCATCAAGTTAAGAATCCCTAGACAAACATCATCAAAAACGTCAACAAAGTTATGGTCTAGAAAAGATAACACCAAGATTGTGATATTCAATCTAAAAAGGTCCATAACAAATCCTACTTAGATAAACACCAAAATAATATGCTTCCATCAAATCTACATCTTATAACAGAAGGAAAAAAAATATTAATGAAAATCATTAATATAATTGAATAAATTAAATAAACATATAACATATAGAATAAATTTTTGGAGTCATCAAAACATACATGCAATAATTTTAGTACTCCAAACACTTTGGCCTTTTTTTGATCCTTCATGGTCTTGACTACTGCGCCTTTTCATGAGGTTTAGCAGGGTAATCAACCCGTGCGGTGGCCTGTATTTTAATATCATAACAATACAATTAATTTTTAACGTTCTAAACAAAACTATATTTGTTTAAGATTAAATACCGTTCATTTATCTTATGAGTAAAAAATTGACATATTATATAAAAACTACAAAGCAATAGAAATATAGTTCAATGGTATCTAAAAAGATGTCATCAATTCATCGCTTCGATAATTTAGAGAATTTTTTAGGCCCTGAAAGTACAATAGTCAATAAAGGGATCATGTAGACAACCAAAACAGACATGCAAAAGTTCATGAAAGAATGTGACAACGGACAACTAATTGAAAATCTCATAGATTTTTAGTACAAGAAATTCAGCCATTTATCAAACTAGTAGAAGACCCGCGCAATGCGGCGGCAGTAATAATTTACAATACGATACTGGTTTACATTACTAATTTTTACAAATACCACAATCCTAATTATAGTAACATAAAAATCAAACACAAACAAATTAGTGGTAAAGAGGAGAGCTCAAAAGAGACTAAAGTCCTGTTGTGAGCTACTGTTGATTTATCTGAATAAGAAAAATCCTTCAAATATAGCCAAACATACAACTACCTAATCAAATGATCGATTTGATGTAGTTTAAATTCTATGATTCCCGATAATATGTAATAAAAAACCAAATATCCTTCGGTGAGAACTCATATGAATACACAATGAATAACTCCAAGCAATCATCAATGAAGAATTAAGAACCTTCCTCTCCATCTCAAGCAACCCAGTACCTTTTAAGAACCTTATATTTTTATATCAAATTCTTCAAGTCTGAAAGAGTCTCATGTTTTAGATCTTTTATAAGCACCTGTATATGCATTTAAAATTTGACTAACTGTTGGTCCATTTGATCGAATTATAGTGCAAATGATATAAAGAATCGTTCAATATCCAACAATCATGCTAAACAACGATAATAGAAAGGATTGAACAAAATAATAACTCATTCAAGATAAGACTATGATCAATAACAATCAATAACAATCAATAACAAAAAGCACAATGATATTTCTGTAAAATAACTGCTTTGAAAAGGTATTGCTTGCAACAATGATTCACGATTAGGGTTTTGCAAGCTTACCCAACAATGAAAATTAACAAGAGTATATATAGTAGTCTTAGTTTCGCAGACAGTTTCGCTGTCAGCAAAACTGTCCTACAGAATCTATAGGTTCGTCCGGCAGAACATTAAATTCGCCAGGAAAACAAAACAACAAACGGTGAGCGAACTTACAGTTTCGCTCACAGTTTCGCTAGACAGCTATCATACAAAAAACTAAGTACATACAAAAGGAAACTAACAAGAGTCCTATAACAAGTAAAGTAAACAATCTAAACTAAATGTGAGTCCAACCTATACATGATCTTCAATACTCCCCCTAGGTTGGAACTCACCGTCTTCACTCTTCTTGATTTATCTTGTCAGCTCCGGTTTCCTCTGCAGGATTTGACTTGTCCTCGTTACCTCATGCAGTTACTTCCTCAGAAGCTTCAGCACATGATTCTCCATGGTCTCTTCCTGCTTCACTAGCTTTCTCAGGATGAGCACTAGCTCTCTCAAATTGCTTTGTCAAATCTTGAATGTCCATGTGAAGGTCATCTTGATCCCTTACCCTTTCAGCTAACTTCTTCACTTCAGACCTCACTCCTCTAATCTTGTTGGCAACATTCATAAACAAACTGGCTTCATTCCGAGTCTCTTCTCCAGCTCCAGCCTTTATGTGATTCTCACATAACACCAATATATCTTCATCATTGAAACTGAACAATTCCATAGGATCAAAACGTTAAACACTTTGCCATTTTTCACCCTAATCACAGCTTCTCTAGTGTTGTTATCATAAAACCATTTTTCGAAATCCTGTAATTATAGGGAAAGGGGATCAACCAATCTCACTCGGTTTACTGACTTTGGTGGTTCGACTCTCAAAACAATTCTTCCCTTTCCTGTTTCCCAATCTTTATCTTTCTTTGATCTCCTCCTTTCCGCCTTCATATATCCAAATGACTCATAGTTATCATTAAGGCCGTTTTTTATCTCTTTTTCTAGAAGAGTGGCTCTTTCACTCAGATGTGCATTAAGAAGTGGTAGAGCTGCCAATCGCCTTAAATCCCATTTAGGCAAGGTCTTAAAAGCTTTCCTTTTGTGCAAGTAACTGATACTACCTCCCCTTCTCTTTATCATGAACATCTTTAGGCCGGAGTTATAGCACCAACTTATAACTTTCTTGTCAGCCTCCTTCCTACTCAGCCCCTTCATATTTTGGAAAAGAGGAGGCGATTTCGTTTGGCTCCTTCTCTTTTATAAACCAGTCATCTTTATCCATTTCAAACACGTCTGCCGCATCCTCTCCCTTCTTAGCTATGTAGATCAATGGTCGTTCATCAACTTCATAGAACTCAGCTTCTGAATCATAATCTACGAGTTGTTCATCATCCTTTTTCTCATCAACTAATCCTTTTCCTTTCTCAGAAGCTTCATCAGTAGTTTTCGTAATTACTACTTCTTCACCAACTAAATCCTTCTCAAAGTCAAAATGCATATTAACAAACCCGCTTCTATAATATCCTCCTCATTTTCCCTTCCAACATCCTCTCCTCTAGCTTCACAATCTCCAGCATCAGTGGTTGCTGCACCAGATATGCCCTCTCCTGCCTTGGATGAAGTACCCACATTCAGAATGAGTACTTTGTTGTGTCAGTCAGATCATCTAACTCAGATTGAGTTAGTTGATCAGGCAGCCGGCTGCAGCTTTCAGAAGGTTAATCTCTTCAAATAACTTTTTCAGTAATCGGTTTTGATCAACAAGCATCTTTTGCATACCTTCTATTACTTCATCCTTTTTCTTTTCTCTGATTTCTTGGTTTATGAGTTTGGTCTTGATCATACTCAGTTCATTTGCTAGAGAAGAATTCAGATTTCGAATCATATCTTCATCAAGATTTTCTCTTTCCTCTCTTCTTTCGTGTCTATGTTTGGATCGTATTTCAGGTTCAGCAGTATCGGCTTTCTTTTTCGACCTTCTTTCCTTTTTCAATTCTTATTTCTTCAGCTTGTTCAGCAATATCTTCCTCGAAGTCATAGTCTTTTTCTTTGGCATATCTCTTTCTTTTCTTTATGGCTTCAGTTTGCTGTACTCTAGTCTCTTCAGCCCTTTTATTTTCAGATTCATCCACCCGTTTAATATAGTTCCAACGTTCTGGAGGATACATATTTTCCCAAAGGTGGGTGATCTTTCCACTGAAATCGTGGCGAATGGCACAACAATCAACAAATATGCGAGGATTCATTTGTACCAGCCTCTTTATCTCTCCATGTTTTGGTACATTAGGTATAAGATCATCAAATATCATCTGAAGAAAATGAGGATATAGCAGCCATTTGTCTTTCTTTAAGGCCATCACATTTTCAGCCATGCAAGCAACAATCAGTTTTGCAATGTTGCCTTTTCTCCTTTACAACATAATACCATTGCCTTCGCCCAATCAATATTTAAACTGTCTGATCCACCTTTACGATGATCAAGACACATGATAAAAATATGAGCAATATATCTCCACTCCTTCGACAGAAATGACTTCTTTATCTCCTTACGTGAACCAAAAGCTGGTCCCTCATATCCCATGCTTTTGAAGGCCTGGAACACCTCGGAATCTGTCATGGTGACTTCATCTCCAGAATCCTCGTCTAGTCTCAGTATCCTAGAGACAGTCTCGGCAGTGATGGTCACTTCTTGATTAATGACCTTAGCAGTAATCCTCTGTGAATTTCCTCGAGTATCATACTCTACAGATCGCCAGAAGTCTTTGATATGAAGATCATAAATGGTAGTCGTATGAGATATGGCATAGGCTATGGGTGATCTTTGTAGCCATTGATACAATCTCTGAATCCAACATCTTTTGGATGTGAATCATCCAGAATAGCTGTAATATTGTTCCGCTCGTCGAACTTTAAATTAGCCATGATATCCTGAAGAAGAGATCAGATAAAATGAATAAGAAATTAAGGAGTTAAGAGAGAAAAGAGTATAATAAAAAAATTACAGACAATTTCGGCAGGCGAAAAACTAGTTTTGCTAACTGAAACATATCAATTTCGCTGACTGAAAAATTAGTTTTGACCAGGTGAAAATTATTAAAAATTGATTCGCTGACAGTTTCGGCAAGCGAAAACTTAGTTTCGCTAACTAAAACATATCAGTTTCGCTGCCCAATAAAGACAGTTTCGACCAGGCGAAACTGTACAAACTTTTGTTCAAATTCTGCGAAACTGAAAATATGTCAGCGAAACTGTTAGATTCGCACGGACAGCATAACCTCACAGTTTCGCTAAAAAGTAAAGAACTTTCGTTCAGTTTCGCAGGATAATCAGTAGTTTCGCTGGATGAACAACGAAGACACCAAGAGTCAAAATGCAATGGTCTTAACAAGAGTTAACATTAACATGATCAAAAGATCATTCAATGAACGAAACTCACAGGCGAACAAGAATCAACACTTAATCAGTACAAAACGCACAAGTATGCAAAATCACCAAAAAAAGGTCACGGGTAAACCCTAAGAGACAACACAGGTCGATTGTGCGAAAATGAGAGAATAATTTTGCAAAATGACTTATATAGCAAATAGTTTTGCAGAGGACGAAACTAAGATTCGTCAAGACGAATTTACAGTTTCGTCCGACGAAATTACAGTTTCGCCCAATGAAATTACAAATAAAAATGATGAGCAAGTTGTGCGAAAATGCAATTTCGTCTAGCGAAACAAGGAGCGAAAGAGCAGTTTCGCCAAACCCCCCCTTTTTTTTAACCAAGAGCAGAATTGGTCATGAGATCACATCCTCAAGATATACTTAGCACAAAGATGAATTTAATCATCGACAAGCAATGAGATCATACTGAAAACTGAATCTGATCACAGTATTTGAATAATTTTGAAATTCTTAAACAGACCGATAACGATTGCTGATATTTGTCCACTTAACCCATGTCTTATCTTTTCACAAAAACAACATATGATTTGTTAAGGTTCGATTAGATGCTTTAGAATGCTAGGACCCCACAATCACTTGGCAAAAACCCTCACCCAACCTTAGGATTTCTTGAATTTTGTTACGATCTTTATAGAACAAGGTTTGTGCATGAGTGTGCAAGTAATGATTATCAACAGAATATTGCATTCTATGATGAATTCATCGTTAGATTATTTGACACAACTTAGACCAAAATGGTGAGAGCTCCAGGTCTATACTTACGTATAACAAAGAAGATGACCATTTAATCATGTGCCGATGAGAGCTCCGGGTCAGTACTATCGTACAGTAGAGAGATCATCACTCCAGATCAGTACTACCGTATAGTAGAGGAGATTAGCACAAACACAAGACATATAAATACACCAAACATGACCCAAGATATGGCTTATATGATTTATATCATAGTGGGTGAAAGATCAATTCTCAATCCATTTTTGTCGCGACTCAGTTTTTGTGCAGGCCAATATGATTGCATAAATCCAGACATCCTTAAACATATATTTTAATTTAAATCATGATGCTGTTGTCTACTTTATTATTCAGGCTGAGTCTACCAAGCATATCATTAAAAAATCTATTGGTTTTTCTATAATTTGCACTTAAAAAATAAGATGTGAATCAGACAACAACATCAGTTACTATCATTTCTCATTTTAAAAATGCAAGTCATGCAAAAACAAGCATTTCAAGAAGATATACAATCATTTCTCAATCATCTCAAAACATGTTCCCAGTTTCATTTCATTCATCATTTTTTATATATTATTTTTATTATTATTACATATACCTTCCCCTAAATTTTTTTTAAAGTTATTAGAATTTATTATATTTTTTTATTAATATATATTAAAGAATGAAAGAAGATTTAAAAGGATATTAACCCAGCATAGAGATCAATTCATAAAAGCGAGGTTTATCAAATGTTTTTGTGAAAAGATTAGCTTTTTGATATTTTGTATCAATGGGTATAATATCAATAAAACCCTTTTCTTGAGCATCACGAATTGCATGAATTCGTGTCTCGTGTGCTTGGTTCGAGAATGATGAATATGATTTTTTGCAATCCCAATGGCTACTTCGTTGTCGCAAAATAATGGCGTGTGGAGAAAATTAATTCCATAATCAATCATTTGGTGTTGTATCCAAAAGAACTTGAGAACAACAGCTAGAGGTAGCAATGTATTCTGCTTCTCCTATAGAAAGAGAGACAGTGGTCTGTTTCTTGCTCTACCAGGACACCAACAATTTCCAAATATTGACACCCTCCGGAGACCGATTTTTTGTTTAACCTGCAACCATTGAAATCACTATCAGAATAAGCATGTAAATCAAAATTCCCACCATATGGATACCATAAACCTAAACGGGATGATCCTTTGAGATAACGAAATATTCTCTTGACAGCTTTTTCATGAGAATCTTTTGGGGCCGACTGATATCGAGCACATTATCCAACATCAAAAGTAATATCAGGACGACTTGTTGTAAGATACATGAGGGAACCAATCATGGATCTATAAAGATAATGATTAACTATTTCCCATCTCATCAGGAGTGAGACAAGTCTGAGCAGTAAAGGAGTCATCTGAGGAAAGGCATAATCCATCTTGAATTTCTTTAAGATATCTTTAATATACTTCTCCTGATGTATAAGAATTCCTTCTTGCTGTTGTTCAACCTGTAATCCAAGAAAGAAACACATTTCTCCCATCATACTCATTTCAAATCTTTGGCGCATCACCTCTTCGAACTCTCTACATAAAAGAGAATTGGTAGATCCAAAAATAATATCATCAACATAAACTTGGACAAAAAGCATTTCACCATTCACTTCCTTTTAGAAGAGAGTCATATCTATGGTACCACGAGAGAAACCATTGCTTAGAAGGTACTGTGTGAGGGTCTCATACCAGATCCTAGGTGCTTGATGAAGACCATACAGAGATTTGTCAAGCTTAAAGACTTTATCGGGAAAGTCAGGATCCTCAAAACCTGGTGGTTGACACACATATATCTCCTCATCAATGTCTCCGTAGAGAAAAGCATACTTCACATCCATTTGATAGACCTTGAACTGTTTATTTGCAGCATGAGCAAGAAAAATTCTAATTGCTTCAAGACGAGCGACTGGAGCAAAGACTTCAGTATAGTCAATCCCTTCTTCTTGAGCAAAACCTTGCACAACAAGTCTAGACTTGTTACGTACCACAACACCACGATCATCCGGTTTGTTCTTGAACACCCATTTTGTACTGATTGGGCATTTGTTAGGAGGTAAATCAACCAAAGTCCAAAATTTAAGTTTTCTAAATTGTTGAAGCTCCAATTGCATTGACTCCACCCAACATGGATCCTGTAGAGCAGCATGTACATTTTTTGGAACAGTTTGAGAAATGAAGCACGAGAAGAGGCAAATATTAATCAAACCAGATTGACTCCATGTTCGAACACCATCAGTGATAGATCCAATAATGTTATCAAGAGGATGATCTTTCAAGGTTTTGTAGTCTGTGGTAGAGGGAAAGATGCTTGGAGAAATTTCACCCATAGATGGTGAAAGATTAGATGAGGAAGAATCAGGTGTTGATGATGGGTCAACCACTGGAGAAGATGAACTAGCATTAGCTGAAATAGCTTCATTTACTGATCTAGCATTTTGGGAAGATGTTGATGTAGGTGATTGAACATCAGCTGAAATTTTATTGGTTTGAGCATTTGGAGTGGGCGCATCATCATCGAAAACTGGAAGATTGAATGAATTAAACACAGTATCGGAGTCAAAGAACCATGCTGGTTCAGATCGAACTTCAGAAGAGTTTGATTCCTGCCACTCAACATAGAACGACTCTTGAACAATACGTGTTCTTTTGTTATAAACCCGATATTCCTTTTAAGAGGAAGAGTAACCAACAAAGTAACACTCATCAGATACAACACCAAACTTAGACTTTTGATATTGAGTATTCAGAAGAGTGCAAGAGCAGCCAAATGGCCGAAAGAAATCGATTAGAGGTTTCCTCTTATGAAAAAGTTCATAAGGAGTCTTCATTTTATCTTTCACAATCAACACTCAGTTTAGAACATATGAAACACAGTTTACAGCTTCAGCCCAAAAAATAATGGGTAATGAAGATTCTATCAGCATTGTACGAGCAGCCTCAATGAGAGTGCGATTCTTTCGTTCTGCAATACCATTCTGTTGAGGAGTTCTGTCAGCACTAAATTGTCTCACGATCCCCCTTTGAGCCAAAATGAATCAAGAATCTGATTTTTGAATTTTGTTTCGTTATCACTTCTCAGACCGATAACCTTTCTTTTGCTGATAGTTTCGATAGAAAGAATTAATTTCTGCAATTCCTCAGCAACCTCGCCTTTGTGAGCAAGAAACCTCACCCATGAATATCTGGAGAAATCATCTGTAACAACAAGACAAAATGATTTTTTAGCAATATATTTAACACTAATTGGGCCAAACAAATCGGTATGTAACAGCTCGAGAGGACAAGATATGCTATTTATAAGTTTGGGCTTATGAGGTTTCTTGTGTTGTTTGCCTTTGGCACAAGCCATACATTTTTCGTTAACAGAAAATCTTTTGAAGGGAGTCCTCTAACGATTGTTCTTTACTAATTTTGTTAATTATTTTAAAATTAACATGGCCTAATCGACGATGCCATAAGAGAGACTCAAAAGTTGAAGCTTTAGAAAGAAGACAAGTTGCAGTAGCCTTTGACTCGCTTGAATTCATATCAAGAAGATATGTATCATGTTTTCTTGGTGCACGCATAAGAATCAAATCATCTGGAATATCAATCTCTGATTTTAAAAATAGACATTCATCAGATTTAAACAGAACGGGAATGTCTTTATCGCAGATTTGAGAAACACTCAAAAGATTGAATGCCAGCTCAGGAACATAGTTGAGTTTTTCCAAAGTTAGAGAACCATTGGTAACTTCTCATTGTCCAATCATTTTTCCACCTTTTTTGTTACCAGCAAAGACAACATATCCTCCATTAATAATTCGATAATTCATCAGCAAATCTTTTAGGCCAGTCATATGTTTGGAACACCCATTATCTACATGCCACAAGCTCTCTACAATCTTAGTGGATGACCCCTGAAAAAAATGAATAATACAGTTAACCAGGTGTAATAGGAACCCAAGATTGAACAACTTTATCTTTTGATGAATCAGATTTTTTACAGAAGAATTTAATGACTAATTTTGTTAATTTATTTCCAAAGCAGTTCCTATAAGAAGGACCATGAATCAAAGTAGGACACTTCTTGACAAGATGATCCTCTTGACCGCACCTGAAGCAATGAGGTTTGAGTCTAGTTCTGTGATGTGATGAGGTAAACATAGGATCAATGATAATTTCCTCATCATATTCAGATAAACTAGAATTAATGTCACTAAATGACTCATACAAGCCATGAGTTTGACGTTTATTCAAACAAGAATTATTATTTACAAAAATAGATGAAGATTCGTCTGACGTGCCAGTAGAACTAGTTCCACTAGTACTGGTGTTGATGAAGAAGTAATTCGTTCATCAGATAAAGTCATATTTAATGGAGTGAAAGATGGAATAGGATGAGAAAAGAACTTTTCAAAACAATTAGTTTTAATTTGCTCAGTAGGTTTTGAAGAAAGATCAATTGCATCATAATCATTGCCAGAACAAAAGATATCACAACCATGAACTGAATTACAAGATGTAATAGAACTATCATGAGAACATGAGACAACAGAGTCTGTTACAGGCGAACTAGAAACAAAAACATAATTTAAACTAGACTTGTGATCTAAAACGGATTGCTGACATTCAGGTGTACTAATACTAGTGCATCCAAGCCCACTAGTTGGTCCGTAGTCATAGTCTTCATGAACGTGCTTAGAGTTAATCCCCTCTAAACCTGCATACATACTATCAGTATCTGTTTTGATTAAATCATTAGAAAGATGAGGAGCAGGCATAGGAGAATAACAGTATGTACTAGGCGGAGGATAAACCTTAACATTTTCATAACCCAATCCAGTTTTAATCCTCGCTCCCCATTGAGATTTACATAGATCATCATGTTTCATCCCTGATATAGTCCATTTGTCTAACTTTGACTGAAGTTTGCTTGCTTCAAATTCAGCAAGGGCAACCCTTTCAGTCAAAGTGTTGATCTCGACATTTCTTTCCAAAACGATTCGTTTTAAGTGGTCATTTTCTTTTAAAGCCTCATTTAATTTAACAAAATATTTGATTCATTGATTTTAAGTTCATCATTAATACGCTTTAAATCCTTTTCATTATCAATTAAAAGACGATTAGCTTTATGAATCCCAAATAATCGAATTTTACAAGCAGATGAGCACATATCTTGTATTACCTCATATGGAAGTCCCATTACCATCCTTTCAGTAGCTAAGGCTTTGTCACATTGGCATACTGGAGTACTTGACTTCTTTTCCTCCACAGTAGCAGCAACATCATCATTATCCTTTCTTTTCCCAGTGCATGAACTTCCTTTCTCACTTAAACTTGCAGTTTTATCTTCCCCAATTCCATCATCTTTTTCTTCTTCCTCATTTACAGATGACACATCTTCCTTTTTGAATTCGTTGAAAAGATCAATTCCATCTTTACCATCTTTCTTCTCACTTTTTTCAACAAACTCAGCAACTAAAGCATGATTTATCTCAGTTCTTGTTTCCTCAACCTCAGCACTCCAATCAAAGTTAGAAATCAAAGCAGTCTCTTTTTGTGATTCACATCTTCCTTCTCTTTCTCAGCTGTTAGTTTTGGGACTCCAGAATTACTAGGATCGGCGACAATTGGTAATGGACATTCATGTTTGAAGTGTCCTAATTGTTTACAGTTAAAGCATCTCAATTTGGACTTATCAATCCCAGTTTTGAATTAGATGTTTGACCACCAAAGTTCTTTCGTCCAGTTCTTTCCATAAATCTTCGAGCTCTAAGGGTCAACATAGCCATCTGCCATTGAATATCAGTTTCTTCAAGATCATCAGGATCCACCTGATACATGTCTTCCATAGTCATTCCTTTCCCTTTCAATTCTCTGGCTACGAGAGCCTCATAGCTTTGAACGAACATTCCAAAAAGAGCCATTGTTTCTGATGGAATTGAAGTTTCAACATTGGTTTTAGAATTACCCAGATCTCTTCCAACACTACTATTTCCACCCGAGAAAGTACTTGTATTAATCCCTCCCTGAATTGAATTCTGGATTTGAGAGTTTACAGCGGATGACAATAAAGCAGCATTTTGAGAAAAACCAGATGTGGGCATCATAGTTTGGTTAAATTCACGTCTCTTCATATCCAACTCAAAAGATTTCAACTTATTGATAATATCCATCAGCTTGTAGTCTGTGACCCCTTTTTCTTGTTTAAGCATCCGTACCTGAAGACTCCACTGAGGTGGAAGAGAATCAAGAAGCCTGTTAACTTGTTCACAGTTGGAAAGCCTTTCATCATATTTCTTTAAGGTGCTTGAAACAGTTAAGAAACGATTTGTGAGATCTGTCAGACTCTTATTCTTGTATCCAACAAAGGAATTGAATTCCTTCTTAGCCTATATGCTCTTATCCTTTACTAAATCTGCATTACCATCATAAAGTTCACATAGGGCATCGTAGAGAGATTTAGCATTTTTATGCTCTGCAAAACGGTTGTAAATGTCTGGTGCCAGACAGAGAGTTAGAGCACCAAAAGCCTTTTGGTCACGATTGATCAATTTCAGATCCTTTTCAGTATAGGAAGATGGATCCTTGTTTTGAGAGACAACATCACCAACAGTAACCGTTGGTATGTGAGGACCAGAAGTAATCGATTCCCATTGGTTATGATAAGTGTAAAAGAAGAAGGCTTTGAGACATCTCTTCCAATCTTCAAAATTATCACCATTAATGAGTCTTGGAAGTGTGAGTGAGGTTAACTTGGTGCAACACTTTCAAGATCAGCAAGTGTGAGTGAGGTTAACTTCGACATTCTAGTTTCGGCAGAAAAGAAAATAATTTCGCTGACACTTTCGCAGAAAAAGATAACTTCGCATACAATTTCGCAGAAAAACTACTTTCGCTGATACTTTCACTGACGAAGCTAATTTCGCTAGCAATTTCGGCAGCACTTTCGCTAACCCAAAGTCACAACAAGCTTAGTTTTGCTGGTAAATTCGCACGAAACAAGCTTGAACTTTCGTTCAAAAACAATTTCAGCAGCAAGTTCGCTTGTTAACCATTCACTGTCACTGATGAACTTTGTTCAAAAGACTAGTTTCGCAAAACCACTAGAAAACAATTTCAATAGCAATATAACTCATAGTTTCGCTAGAAGAAGATTGCAATTTCACTGTAAGAACTGCAATTTCGCTGATCGATCTCAAAACCCTTTTTCAACCCAAAATCAATCAATGAAATCATTCAATGATCAATGATTTGAGATCTGATGATTATAAGATCTTTCCCAATACTAGCAGAATTTAATCAATTTCCATATCAAAAACACCTTATAATCCAATGAAAATTGATTGAAACTAGATATTGAACTAAAACCACCAAAAACTCACAAATCAAGAGCACTAAGGCTCTGATACCATATTATTGGTCCATTTGATCAAATTACAGTGCAAATGATATAAAGAATCGTTCAATATCCAACAATCATGTTAAACAACGATAATAGAAAGGATTGAACAAAATAATAACTCATTCAAGATAAGACTATGATCAATAACAATCAATAACAATTAATAACAAAAAGCACAATGATTTCTGTAAAATAACTGCTTTGAAAAGGTAGCTTGCAACAATGATTCACGATTAGGGTTTTGCAAGCTTACCCAACAATGAAAATTAACAAGAGTATATAGCAGTCTTAGTTTCACAAACAGTTTCGCTGTCAGCGAAACTGTCCTGCAGAAACTATAGGTTCGCCCGGCAGAACATTAAATTCGCCAGAAAACAAAACAACAAACTGTGAGCGAACTTACAGTTTCGCTCACAGTTTCGCTAGACAGCTATCATACAAAAAACTAAGTACATACAAAAAGAAACTAACAAGAGTCCTATAACAAGTAAAGTAAACAATCTAAACTAAAGGTGAGTCCAACCTATACATGATCTTCACCAACCATTATTGACTTTTTGTAACCCATCAAACTCCTCAACTTGAAACTTTTTTAGTTGAAGGATAGATTGCAAATGAGCACCCGATCTATGAGGAGAATCATGGAAACATCAATTCAGTAAACATTCTGTTGAATCAAATAATAAAATTTAATGAGTTTTATCATTCATGCCTATTGAAGAAGCAACTACATTTTGAGTAGAATTCACCATTTAAACCTACTAAATCTCGATCTAATAGTAACAATTAATCTATTAGAGATAGACTGATTTATTCTTTGGAAAACTTCACTATTTAATCTTTTATTTAACAAAACATTTATCTAATAACTAATTTTTTGGATTTGCTACATCTGAGTTTCATATTTATCCCAAACATTTGTCTATACTACTATATCTATTTAATTCTTTAGAAAACTTGATTCACTAAGATTTAAACAGAAGTTCATGCAGATCAGTTATAAGAGTTATCATGTTTGAACAAAATTCAATGCTTACCTTCTCCTCTTCAGACAACTCTAGTAAGCATATATGGCCTGAAACCCTAAATGCTATAAGCACAAAATATACATTAAACAAAACAAATTATGACATTAATAATAATAATAATTCTTAAAACACCACCTAAAAAGAAATCAAGTTAATGTGTACCTAAAGTATAAATCATAAAAGTGTTGTGTGCATGTTAATACATTCAGTTGTAACCTAAATGGACGGCTTTAAGCTTTTGAAGCATGAACCTAGTGGGATAATGGCCTATGTTTTCTATCATAAAGCATCAATTACATTGCTTACAAAGCATTAAATGGAAATCAATTAATTAAGCATAAATGATGAAGCAGTGGCGTATGTCACAAATCAATTAATCATATCTAATGACTATGTGATGTAATAAAAGGCTAAATACAAAGGATTATTGTTAAAGACTTTAAAAGCAGACAACTTGTAACATCCGTAATTTTTCGAGTTAAAACCCGAACTCAATTTGAATTTCCATTACCAAAATATTGTAATACTTTTAATGGATTAAATACAACTTTTATTATGAATTATTATTATTATATTATTATTATTATTTAAAATTATTCAAAACAATGAAATAATTTATTGGAGATATAAATACTTCTTGTTGTAAAGTTATAGTGTATAATTTATAAAGTTTAATGCTAACCTTATGAGGTTTTATTTATGAATGTAACACCCCGAATTTCTATTTAAACGAAAGGAAAAGAAAAATAAATAAAAAGAATAGATAATGAGCACAAGTGGAGGGTGATAAAGTGTACAAAGTACAAAACCTTATTATTTGACGGTTTAAAGGGGCATGGTCGCCCATATCAAAAGCAGAGAAGCTGCTTTTGCTCTCGGAGGAAGAAAGAAGAGAGAGAGAGAGCCCCGGTTCTAGAGAGGGAAAGAGGAAGAAGCAGCTTCAAAGGTAAGTTTTCTCTATTTGAGTTCGGTTTCAGCTGGGTTTCGAGTTCTTGACCAAAGTTCTTGGTGTTTAGTGTTTGTTTTCAGGATTCAAGAGCTGAATCGAAGGTGGGTCTCGAACGAGAAGAGTGTTGCTCAAAGGCTGCTCAAGGCGAGTTTCTAGAACCCCTATTTTACTGATTTTCAACTGATTTGGGGCTATTATGCATACTAAGTAAACAATTTGAAAGAAACCATGGGTTACAGCTTTATGTTCGAAATGATGTATGTCTGTATGTATGTATGATACAGTGATGATTATAGGTTAGTGATGAGGATTAGCATGCTTAGATGGCCTTAGTATGTTAGATCTGTGTTTGGGTATGATTAGAATGATAATCGGGTGATGTTGATAACATAAAAATATTTCAGAATGTTTCGATGAACATGAACAGTGGTTCATGCGCCCAAACAAAGGCCCATGCGCCCAGCATGTTGGCCCATGTGTCTAAGTGTTAGCCATGCGCCTAAACAGTGGCCCATGCGCCTAAGTGTTGGCCATGCGCGTATATAGTGCCATGCGCCTAAATGGTGCCATGCGCCTAAATGGTGCCATGCGCTTAATAGGCCATGCGCCTAAATAGTGCCATGCATCCAAAGTGATTGAAACGACTAAGTGTTGATGCACCTGCATAGTTGTAAAGCGCCTGAATAGGACAGAAGCGCCCAAATAGTGCCCATGCGCCCAGACTGTTGTACACTTAGAATTTTTATGCTCATGCGCCTGGAAGGTCCCATGCGTCCAATTTGGACTTGAGGTTTTCTAAGTGGTTTTTAAGGGTAATATGGGGAGATAGGCCAGGTTATGATGTGATGGATTATGTTTGATGTGTGTTATGCATGTATGATGTTGCTTGTATGGTGATGGTGTATGTTTATGATTATGTGTATGTTCCTTATGTATGTATGTCTTCCCTTGGCTTTACGTTGAACGTTAATGAATGTAATGAAAGTATTATGTAACGTAAAGTGGAAGATAATGAAAAGAGGAACATAATGATAGAATGCATGCATTAATAAAAGAGAAAGTATAGAAAGGCTTGCAAGCAATATGTACAGAGGTGCACGGCTCTAAATGCCTTAAGCTTTACCGCGTGAGGTTCAGCAAATCCTAAAGTGTGCACGCAAGGGTTCCAGTCTTTGTGACCGACCTTTAGTGTTGTTACCCATTTCGGGGGGGGTGTTACATTTCGATGGGGGTGTTACCCATTTCGGTGGGGGTGTACCCATTTCGGTGGGGGTGTTACCTATTTCGATGGGGGTGTTACCCATTTCGATGGGGGTATTACCCACTTCGGTGGGGGTGTTACCCACTTCGGTGGGGGTGTTACCCACTTCGGTGGGGGTGTTACCCACTTCGGTGGGGGTGTTACCCACTTCGGTGGGGGTGTTACCCACTTCGGTGGGGGTGTTACCCATTTCGGTGGGGGGTACCCACTTCGGTGGGGGTGTTACCCACTTCGGTGGGGGGTTACCCACTTCGGTGGGGGTGTTACCCACTTCGATGGGGGTGTTACCTACTTCGGTGGGGGTGTTACCCACTTCGGTGGGGTGTTACCCACTTCGGTGGGGTGTTACCCACTTCGGTGGGGGTGTTACCACTTCGGGGGGGGGTGTACCCACTTCGGTGGGGGTGTTACCCTTTCGATGGGGGTGTTGTTACCCATAATGTTAGGGGTGAAATACATGACGGTTACCCGAGTTACGTATAACTCCGGGGGTGTGGCATAAAGCCAAGCATAGGTATGATGTGAGTGACTCTGTGTCGCAACAGACTCGACAGAGGTCTTTGTCCATGAGACGAGATAATGAGGTGAGTGACTTTGTGTTGCAACAGACTCGGATAGAGTTCAATTCCTGTGATTTACTCGTATGGGATCTTTGTCGCGTATCCCGATGCTGGTCAGTCTTCGGACATG
Source organism: Flaveria trinervia (assembly GCA_025506515.1). Taxonomy (NCBI): domain Eukaryota; kingdom Viridiplantae; phylum Streptophyta; class Magnoliopsida; order Asterales; family Asteraceae; genus Flaveria; species Flaveria trinervia. The sequence goes on from CM046449.1 coordinate 2,298,899, forward strand.
AGTCGGGGGTTGTGAGCAGGCCCCGGCACAGCATTAGCTTTCGAGCATGAGTCGGGGATATTGCATGAGACAAGATTCGAGTAACAAAGAGTAATGAACGAAAGATAATGTATGTAAGAACGAAGAAATGAATGAACGTTAATGAATTATCGTAATAACGTACTGAACAGGATCCTTGTCATTCGACCTCAGTAATCGTGGCTGAGTGCCATGAAGAGGGTAAAGTCTGACCGGATCTAGATAGAGAAGTGAACGATAATGTAATACGTTGAACGGATGAAGTTAATGAATGTAATGACGAAGATAATAATGATATTATCTGTATGTACGTATGATGCATGATCACGAACGATGTAAAGTATAGTATGATTTGGAAATAAAGTAAAGAACGGTTTTAACAAAGTAAGTATGTTTTATTATAAAAATAGAACTCACTCAACATCGTTGACTTTTGTATGCATGGTAGTTGGCAGGTATTTGTTGATGCTGAGGAGTTGCAGGCATGGATGCATAAGCTACTGGGAGCATTTTGAGGCTGACACCCATATTTTGACATGTCATTGTATTTTGAGATGAAAAAGAACGTTGTAAATGATACGTTTTTAGTTATTAATGAAAGATTTAAATTCCGCTGCAAAATATACGTACATTTTAAAATGTTTTAAGTGCAATGAATGACCAACTGTGAGGTGTCTGGAAACGAGACCTTACAATGAATTCCAATTATTCAAACTTTAAAATTTGTAGGAAAATTTTTTTAAAAGATAAATAAATATATAAGACAATTATTATTAACCATCTTAACAAGTAAATTATGAATATTTGACAAGATTTATAATTGTTATAAAGTTTAACAAATAATTGATTTGGTTTGTTATTTAAATAGTTTTATAAAGTATAGGGTTGGAAATTTAATTATTAAAACTTTGTTTTAAAAGTTTTGGCATAAAATAATAACAATATGAAACCTAAGGGGTTGAAAGTGTAAATTGTTAAACCAAACCCCCTCCCTTTTTTGACCCCGTGTTTCCAGCCGATTTCCGGCCATCCTTCGGCCGGATTCCGGCGACTCCTAAACTCGTCGAAAACCGTCGAATCTTGATCCGTAACAGCTCCTAACCCTTCTAGAATGAGACTCGAACATGTGTGCATCAATTAACCACATTTAAACACCCGTTTCTTGTCTAATCGATTACATAACCGACTCACATTAAACTCTCTAGCCGTTCGAGCATTTACACATCATAATAACCTAATTAAACCAACCTGAACGATCATCTATCATTCACTAATCATATACAACCTTCAATTCCATCTGAAACAAAACACACATCACATACAACCATCATCATCATCTGCGACCTGCAACTCATACGAGACCTATGATCAAAGCAATAATACCTGCAACTCATACGAGACCTATGATCAAAGCAATAATAATCACAATTGATTAAGGGGTTTTGAACATCGCAATCCCTTAGGAGCTTCGCGTTAGATTAATTGGATTATCATCATCATTTTCACCTCGATCCGGATTCAGTTGAGTAGCGACTGTCCTATCTTATTCATAATTGATATACATCAAAATCGGGTAATTTAACACATCTATATACTCGATTTTATCTGGGGATTAAAAGCCCTAACATTTCATTTGTTAACATTAACCATTCGGGATTCAATTTGATTCAAGTCAAATTAGGGTTTATAATGATTTGGGACAACTAAGCAATTTATGTTCTTAAACGTTTAGGATGAACTTTTAACCAGATGGGGCTGCAGCCCAACTGGTAAGGGACATGGGTTATGGCTAAGAGGTCCCGGGTTCGAACCGGGCCTCCGTCATATTCTGTTTTTATTAGTTTTCTTAATATTTTTATAATTCAGAAAATTTGTATTATATTGTTAAAGCACAATAAAAATTATTTTGTTAACTAAATTATTTCAGAAAATATCAAGTTAATTTTTAAAGGTTTTAACACTTATAACTATTAGATTAGTTATTTTTTTAAAAGTTATAAAAATATTATTTAGTCATTTATGTCATATATATATATATATTATAGTTCAATGTTTATTGTAAAAAATTAATTATGCAAATGATTATTTAGATGATTAGTTAAATAATTAATTATTCAATGATTTATTTAACCATGTTAAACATAAATAGTTAGTTTATTCGTTAACTTTTATTTATTTTATTTTTATTTTTTAGGGTTTTGTATTATAAAACCTTTATGAAAATCATTTTAAAAGCCTAAAACTTTATAAATCATTTTAAATATTTTAACATCATTTAAATAAGAATTTAGTTAATCTCTTTATCAAGTTTTAAATAATTAATTATTAAATTAATTACTTCTTTTCACATATTATACCTAATTCCTATTAAATCAATAACTTAAATTGTTGAGACATTTTTTTAATTAAACTTAAACTTAATAGAATTATATTATCTTTATTAATCAAAAACAATTCATCATTTTACTTAATTATTTTAAATCCCCAAATTCCAATTGAAACCCTAGTTTTGTCTAACTATTAATCTTATTATTAAACTTAATCTTAGAATCTATACATTTAGGTAACTTGTAAAAGAAATCGTTTGAGCCTCGTTAATCTCTTATCATCATTCTTATACTTATTTTCAAGTGAGTATTTCTATATCCCTTTTTCATATTTTCACACTTTGGGGTGAAACATGTTACCTTATAACCTTTGCACTTGTAAACGTTTGATTTTTGTAAACTTATGGTAATTTACTTGTGTATTGTGGTTAGTTGAACTTTGTAGCTACCATGTAATGTTGAATATATGTATAATTATTAACTATGTTAGTTGGCGACGTCATAGATCTATGGGCCTGACAAGCATGCTTGGTTGATCCAAGTACACTTAGCTAATTGTATATATTTGTAAACGTTTGAGACTTGTAAAACTTTGTCAAGGTTTGATTGTGCATTCTGTCTTTCATCCCTAGTTACTTTGTTCTCTAACTTACAACATGAATTGCCATCTTTTATATACTTATGTATTGAAAATTATGGAAATCTCACCAACTTTCAAAGTTGACCCTTAACATGTTTCAGGTTTGCTACTTGTGGATTCTTTTCGTGCTCATATAAGACTTGGACCTAGTTTAACTTAACATGTTATTCTTGTTTGATGCTTTTGTATTGTATGAACTTATTTGTCTTGTAATGTTTCATGAATAATGATATTTAATAATATTCCAACTTAATTAGTTCCATGTGCTATGAACAATCGTCTCCCATTCGTCCGCCCTGATGATTCCGCCGTCGGTCGGGTGTGACACAACTAATGTCACGAAATTGTGACTGAAGTTGATGATATTGTTCTTTAGTTGTACATAAGCCATGAAAGTTCCTAAAGCTGGTCATAAATTCTTGCAACTGATATATTAAACTAATTACTGAAGTTTAAAAATTAGCACATTAAATATATTTATTATTTCACATTTAGATGGCAAAAAAGGATGGAATATATAGATAGTCCCTATTGTGAAATAATAGGGACACTGCTAGAATGGAACTAGTTCCAAGCTAAAGAACAAGTCATGCACAAGTATGATTAATGTTGAAATTTGTGCAAGAAAGCAAATCAATTTAACCTTCGAGTGTACACCTTTTGCTTGCACCAACCTCGCTCATTTTAGATCCATCAAGTTGTTGAACCATGTAATTGTTAATGCTAGTGGGTTCCTTTAAAATATACTACAATCAAGTCATATATATTAAAGGATTCAGAACAACTATGTTATGTCCCTTAACACAAATACTAACAATGCTCAAATTGGCGTCATGCGGTAAAGCTGACGAAACACACGAAACATGCAATAGAAGGGCCAATATGCCATGGGTTGTTAGCTAAGATGGTCGGACCTTATCCGGATCAACTTACACCTTATCATCATTGCATCCTAGTACATTTAGAAAATACTACATGCCCATTTATATCTAAGGTGAAGCACTTAAAAAGGTCTATTATTTTAAAAGTTTAACGACCCATCTTTCAAAGTCTTCAATTTGGCTAGTTAATCTTAGAGCAGTAAGATGTACTCAACACCTCAACTTCTGGATGTCAATGAGTTACCAAGATGCATATTTTGCCCATCAAAACTACAATATTATTAAAAGAAACTTTTATCCCAAAAGTTAGTTAAAGAAACTAATAGAGCATGGGGGCTTTAGTTTTTCCATGACATGAATTAAGAATATTATAATAGGATGTTTCACATTATAATCAACACATGAAGCAATAGCTTGAAACCTACATATTCTAGATACTTCTAAAAAAATCTAGAACAGTGAAGAATTTTGTATCGAAAGTGAACCTAGGAGTAAAAAAGACAATGAATTACACTTAATTTGCAGTGATATGCTTCTTGAAGATGCTTCTAAACTTGTAGAACAAACTAATAGTCAAACTAAGCCCAAACAACTTCATGCTAAAAAGCAAAAGTATCCACTATAGAAATCCTGGAAACATAATTACTTATTTAACAGATCTTAGAATCATCTTATATAACTATAGTATATAAGTGGCTAACTGCTAAGCCATAACAATCTGGAATAAAATCTATGTTGGTCTTGAACAACTTTAACAATCTTGTAGCCAAAAAAACCCAAATCATTATTGATACAAATACTTTTGATGGAAAAAAAGACAACCATGTGATTCTTGTCATTTAAAATAAATTAGATGGATTATATCATTGTAGTTAAATAAGAATGACTGGTCAAGCAAATTCAAAGCATTGCAAACCTCAGATGTTGTGTTATTTTCACGTTGAACTATAGAATGAGAGTTAAAGTTCTTAAAATACACTATTTCAAACATCAAGGAACTCCCAAAGGGAATTTGATATGTAGAAACTCAAGCATGCAAAGAATTAGGCACATGATTGTTATGTTTATGATTATACATAACTACAGGCAAATCACATCATTTAAAAAATCATTTTTGGAGAACTACAACAACTAGTTTTACACCCGTCCAGTGGCCGGGAGGTTTTATGTCGTAATGAAATAACTATCTCTTCTTAAATTAAAAATAATAACACTATTAACGTGTTAGTATAAAGACAATTAAGCACATATGAAAAAGCTTTTTATATATGAGGATATGTCATATGATCTTAAGATAGTATTAGTTTGAAAAGCACGCACCCAAAATAAACCGATCATATAAAGACAACATGATTCATCAAGTTAAGGATCCCTAGACAAACATCATCAAAAACATCAACAAAGTTATGGTCTAGAAAATGTAACACCAAGATTGTGATATTTAATCTAAAAAGGTCCATAACAAGTCCTACTTAGATAAACACCAAAACAATATGCTTCCATCAAATCTGCATCTTATAACAGAAGGAAAAAATATTAATGAAAATCATTAATATAATTGAATAAATTAAATAAACATATAACATATAGAATAAATTTTTGGAGTCATCAAAACATACATGCAATAACTTTAGTACTCCAAGCACTTAGGCCTTTTTTTGATCCTTCATGATCTTGACTACTGCGCCTTTTCATGAGGTTTAGCAGGGTAATCAACCCGTGCGGTGGCCTGTATTTTAATATCATAACAATACAACTATTTTTTAACGTTCTAAACAAAAACTATATTTGTTTAAGATTAAATACTGTTAAAAATATAATTCAATATCTTTTATTTTTTGTTCTTGTTTACTGTTGGGCTTTGTGTATATACAGGTTCTGGGCTGATTGGGCTATTGCTGATGGGCTGCTGCTTTATGTTGATGGGCTGCTGCTTATGTTGCTGTTGGGCTTGTTCTAGGGCTCGCGTATAAATTGAAGGCTTTGTACCTGCCGTCGATTTATTGCCGATACACGCTCTCTCAAACTCTCTCGTTCGCTCTCTCGGATGATCTTGTTCTCTGTCATCGTGTTGATGATAGCTTTCATATTTCTTTACATCTTTGTTATTAGGTCATCACATTGATGATCTGAAGTTTGTCTTGCAACTGTTGGATAATTCTTGAGATTAGGGTTTGTTGTTCTTCAAGAAGTTTTCATAAGTGATTCTGTATTTCTGACATGGTATCAGAGCTTAAGGCTCTGGTCGATTGTTGATCTGATTCCTGGTGTTATCGCGATCTCCCGTTACTCTCGATTGATTGACTCTCTTGATCATTGAGTAAGGGTTTCTTCTCAAACCTAATCTGTACCTTCACTCTCGAAAACATCCGGATAATCTGTTTGTGGACGCCTTTGGCTCGTGTGATTTGCATCATCAAGCGTACGAACACCAATGTGTATCGTCTCTTCGTAAAAAGGGCAAACGTGAAGAATCTTCTTCAAGTTATCTGTGGATCTTACGGTGCAAATAAGAAGCTGGTTGAGGCTGCTTTTTCTCTTCATCTAAGACTGTAACCCTAAGTGAAGGTTACAATCTCTTAGTCGCTCGGTTGGTCTTCTCCCTGATACAGGGAGCCGCTGTGAGGATTTCTTGTTCCCTTTTCTCTATTTCCCTTATTTCTTGTTTATCATTGTTGTGTTTAGGCATTCTTGTCCGGTTAGGAGTACCGGAATTGATCTGGACTATTTCTGCATTGATAATACGTGTGCATCACTTGTGTGCTTGTTTTCTATGTGTATTCTTCTGCATCACAGCCTTGATTAATCCTTGATCTACCAACGTGATTGGTGTGAAAACCTGGCTCTAATCTTGGCTGTCTTATCTGCGCTTGCTTGAGTGATCTGCATATCTTTGTTGGTCTCTTAAAACAACTAAATGGCTGATGAAACTGATAACCCTATTGTTCCTAGTAACACTTTGGTTGGAAAACTGATCCCAGTACCCACTATACCTTCATCAGAGTGATTCATGTGTGTTGACCATTGTTAACATAAAACTTAAGGGAACTGAAAATTATACTGTTTGGGCTAATGCCATGAAACTCGCTTTACAAGTTAAAAACAAAATCGGTTCATAAATGGCAAATGTGAAAAACCTAAAACTGATGAATTGCTAGTGGGACAATGGGAAAGATGTAATTCCATCGTTCTCACTTGGATTTTAAACTCTGTGTCTGAGGAGTTATATGTGGGGCAAGTGTTTTCAAAACTTGCCTCCGAAGTCTGGAATGAACTTAAAGAAACCTATGATAGAATAGATGGATCCGTAATCTTTGGCTTACATCAAAAAATTAACTCTTTACAACAAAATGGCTCCTCAGTCTCTGAATACTATCATAAACTGAACACCATGTGGAAACAAATGGATAATATGCTTCAATTACCATCTTGTACATGTAAAGCTGCAAAAGAATTTAATGATTTTAATCAACTAATAAAACTAATGCAGTTTCTTATGGTTTGGATGACATTTACCAACCTGTAAGAACCAATCTTCTGACCAAGGATCCTTTACCTACCATAAAAACTGCCTTCTCTATCATCACAAGAGAGGAGTCACATAGAAATTCAAACTCCTCCAAACAACTGGTGTAAATGTTGGCTTTGTTTCAAAAACAAATCATCCTTTGATAATAAAAAGAAAAACACAAGAGGTCCAAATCAAAATCTAAAATGTACTCACTGTAATAAAATTGGTCATACTATAGAAAGGTGTTTTGAGATTGTTGGTTACCCACAAGGAAACCGACAAAAGGGAGGTTCTGGATCCAGTCAGGTCCTAAACAAAACCAAAATATTGCTACTAGCCAACCAACTTTGCCTCATCCCCTGCCTTGACAGCCTTTACTGCTGATCAAATCAGCCAATTACTAGGTTTGTTAAACAACAAGCAGGGAGAATCGCATGGTACCTCCAATGTTAGAGGTACTTCCTCAAACTCCTCCTCATATGGAAACACTTTCAGTTTCTCTCGATTTTAAACTCTAACTGTTAACACATGGATCATTGACTCTGGGGCAAATCAACATATGGTTATGAGTGATAAAAATCTTTTAAACCCGATTGATGTCACTGAATTTAAAATTAAAGTTCATCACCCTAATGGAACAAGTGCTACCGTTACAAAGATTGGTAACATTAAAATCAACAAAAAGGTTATTCTAACAGATGTATTTGTTGTCCCAGAATATAATGTTAACCTTATTTCTGTTTATAAACTCGTTCATGACAACAAAATGTGTGTCATATTTGATGAACCTGTTGTCATATCCAGGATTTACTCACAAAGAAAACCCTGGTGACTGGTAGTCAGGTGGATGGGCTGTACATTTTTGGTGACACAACACAAACCGCCAAGGTGTGTTTTCTAAGTGTTGAGCCCTCGGATTTATGGCATACAAGACTTGGTCATCCATCAGATCAAGTCCTGAATGTCTTAAAAAGAATTTGAATCTTAAATCTTCTAATTCCTCCAAGCCTTGTGATGTGTGTCACAAGGCCAAACAACATCGTGAACCTTTTCCTTTAAGTAATCATAAATCCAATCATGTAGGTGACCTCGTTCACTTAGATGTTGGGGTCCATATAAACTTCAAATAAAGAAGGGTTTCGATACTTCTTAACTGTTGTCGATGATTTTTCTAGGGCTGTATGGGTGTTCTTGATGAAGCACAAAGATGAAGTCTTTGTAAATATTGAAACTTTTACACACTTACTGCAAAATCAATTTAATTCTAAAGTAAAATGTTTAGAAGTGACAATGGTTTAGAATTTGTAAATGCAAGATTTGTTGAATTTAATCGGTTAAATGGAATAATTCATCAAACCTCCTGTTCCTACACTCCCCAACAAAATGGGATTGCCGAGAGAAAACATCGACATCTTCTTAATATGGCTCGGTCCCTTCTTTTTCAAAGTAATGTCCCATTATCTTTCTGGTTTGAATGTGTGCTGACTGCCGCTTACTTAATTAACAGGACCCCCTCTTCTGTGTTGAATGGTAGGTCTCCCTATGAGCTGTTATTTGGTTTTACTCCCTCTCTGGTCCACTTGAAATCATTCGGGTGTCTATGTTTTTGTACTATGCTAAATAACACAAACAAATTTGAAAGTCATGCCCAAAAATGTGTTTTTTCGTTGGTTACTCAAATAATAAAAAAGGATATAAACTTTGGAGTCTGGATAAAAAAATGTTTTTGTTTTCCCGGGATGTCAAATTTTATGAAAATATTTTTCCTTTTAAAGATCACCATGATCCAAATGAATCAAATTCACATCCCACACTAACTCACTTAAATTTTTTTAACGACCCCTGTTCAAACACACCGAAAGATTTCCTTCAGTATGTGATCCCGATGATGAAAGAGGGATTAATAGTGATGCTCCTGATGATGCATCTCAGCCACATAGCAACCCTGGTTCTGAAGGTATGGCTGACTTTCCGCAGCCCTCTGTTGGCAGTCCGATTACAGAGGGCGTGGCTGGTTTTCAGCAACCTTTCGGGACCAGTGGAGGTAATGCCGAGGCTGTATCATCATCGGAGATGATGATCACAATCATACCTCTGAGGGAATGATCGTTCTTCTGATACAACAGCTCCTAGGCGATCATTTCGGCATAGCTCTATTCCAAAAAAACTTGATGACTTTATCATCGAAGGTAAAGTCAAATATGGAATTGAAAAAACTGTAAACTACTCAAATCTCTCTGTCGTAGGCAAGTCCTTTGCTTCGAGTCTAAATAAAAGTATTGAACCTCGAACCTATAAAGAGGCATGCCTTGACACAAACTGGATTAATGCAATGAATGATGAAATGAATGCATTAATAGAAATAAAACATGGGATATCGTTGACCTCCCCTCAAACAGAAAGGCTATCGGTTGCAAATGGGTTTATAAAATAAAATATAAGTCACCGGTGAATAGATCGTTATAAAGCGAGACTCGTTGCTAAGGGTTATAGCCAACGGGAAGGCATAGATTTTGATGAAACTTTTTCCCTGTTGTTAAAATGGTTACTATTCGGTGTGTCATATCTCTTGCTGTTCAACGTGACTGGCCTCTTTACCAACTTGACATAAATAATGCATTTCTTTATGGTTCCTTGAATGAAGATGTCTACATGACACTTCCCGGGGGTATTTTTCAAAAAGTGATACACGTGTGTGTAAATTAAATAAGTCACTGTATGGTTTAAAACAGGCCCCTAGAATATGGAATGAAAAACTGTTTGGGTCCTGTTGTCTACGGGGTTTATTCAAAGCAAAACTGATTATTCCATGTTCATCAAATCTAATAATTCTGTGTTCATTGTTTTACTCGTGTATGTTGATGACATTATTGTTACTGGTAATGATGAGTCTGAAATCCAGCACTTTAAACAATACTTACAATCTGAATTTCTGATTAAAGATTTGGGACCCTTAAAATACTTTTTGGAATTGAGGTTGTTCCTCATAAAAATGGTCTTTGTTTATCTCAACGCAAATACTGTTTGGAGCTGCTCGCTGAGTTTGGTATGACAGGTTGCAAACCTATCAACACTCCGCTTGAGCAGCACCACATCATTGCTCAGCTTTCTGATTCGGATCTACCTCCGCTTCAAAATATTTCTGAGTATCAGAAATTATTGGAAAACTCATTTATTTGTCTCACACTAGACCTGATATTTCATACTCTGTTCAGTTTCTCTCAGTCAGTATGCATCGTCCTACCGAGTCTCATTTAAAACTAGCCTTAAGGCTGTTACTATCTAAAAAAGGCTCCGGGCATGGACTTTTGTTTTCCAAATCTGATACTCTGTCTTTAACTGCATTTGCGGATTCTGACTGGGGGAAATGTTTAGGATCCAGAAGTCTGTCACTGGTTTTTTGTTTTTTTAGGACACTCTCTTGTTTCTTGGAAAAGTAAAAACAAAATACTATATTCTCGGTCTTCTGCCGAAGCCGAATACCGGTCTATGTGTGCGGTTACATGTGAAGTTCTCTGGCTGATCAATATGTTAACCGAGTTGTCTGTTCCCATTTCTCTCCCTGTTCCTTTATACTGTGATAACAATGCGCGGCGTATCTATTGCTGCCAATCCTGTCTTTCATGACCGGACTAAACACTTTGAACTTGACCTTTGTTTTTTACGAGAAAAGATTTCTACTGGTGTTATTACTACTGTTCCTATTGTCTCTGAACAGCAGCCTGCTGACATCTTCACTAAGGGTTTGTTTCCAAAGCAACATGATTTCTTGGTTTCTAAGCTTAGTATGTTTAATGTGTTGGATATTGAATTCTGGGGGGGTGTTAAAAATATAATTCAATATCTTTTATTTTTGTGCTTGTTTACTGTTGGGCTTTGTGTATATGCAGGTTCTGGGCTGATTGGGCTATTGCTGATGGTTGCTGCTTTATGCTGATGGCTGCTGCTTATGTTGCTGTTGGGCTTGTTCTAGGGCTCGCGTATAAATTGAAGGCTTTGTACCTGCCGTCGATTTATTGCCGATACACGCTCTCTCAAACTCTCTCGTTCGCTTTCTTGGATGATCTTGTTCTCTGTCATAGTGTTGATGATAGCTTTCATATTTCTTTACATCTTTGTTATTAGTCATCACATTAATGATCTGAATTTGTCTTGCAACTGTTGGATAATTCTTGAGATTAGGGTTGTTGTTCTTCAAGAAGTTTTCATAAGTGATTCTGTATTTCTGACAAATACCGTTCATTTATCTTATGAGTAAAAATTTGACATATTATATAATAAACTACAAAGCAATATAAATATAGTTCAATGGTATCTGAAAAGATGTCATCAATTCATCGATTCGATAATTTAGAGAATTTTTTAGGCCCTGAAAGTACAATAGTTAATAAAGGGATCATGTAGACAACAAAAGAGCATGACATGCAAAAGTTCATGAAAGAATGTGACAACAGACAACTAATTGAAAATCTCATAGATTATTTAGTACAAGAAATTCAGCCATTTATCAAATAATACAACCCTTAAGTACTTTAGGATCGAATTGCATTTGCTATACTTCAGAAGGAGGAGCAATGGTGCGATGATGGTGCAATTGTGGTGCAATAGACCAAGAGAGATAGAGAACGTGGAATAGCGCTTCAAGTTGGTGCGATTAATCAACCTCACCGACATCAACAAGGGAGCTCAATCCTGATCCTTTGAAAGAATTGATGTCAAGTTGATCTTGAAATTATCAAAAGATTAAAAAATTGGATCAACAGATCTGTGCTTCTACAAGTTGATTAAAAACCCTAATTTAGGTTTTGTGCAAAGGAAGAAGATAGAAAGTCTTTGCATTGTATAAGAAACTGAAAGCATGCTTACTAGTCATGGCGATGAGTGATTCAGATAAGAAACCATAGGCAACCATTGATTATCAGAAGCTTTCACCTCTATAGACGTTAAGAGAACAAAACTTGATAATTGTCTATATACGAGTGGGCGTTACCGCGCGTTGCAGCAGAGATATTGACGTTATTAATATATTTCAAAATCACGTTAAATATACAATGCTAAGCTCATAGGATAGAAATATATATTTTAGAAATCTCTTTTTGTTATTCGAAAGCAAAAGGAAATATAAATGATAATCACGACAAAGATAAGTTAGCTAATTGACGTAGTGGATAAAATAAATATAGATATTTAAATAATTGACACATGTGTCATTTTCAAAAATATTTACAATTACAGGTACATGTAATAGTAGGTTTTGTAACTTATGCGAGTAGAGTGAAGTACTTTTAGTTTAATATACACTATTTAAAGTAAACTATAATCCAACTTTATAATTATATCCGTCGCTATGCCCTCATTCTTTTACGTTGTAATTTTTCCTAACACTTATAGAAACAACCACATTGGACATTCAATTAAGCTTAAATATTTGAATGAAACGGAGCTTATGAATATAAACATGAAAGTAATATAACCAAATATGTTGTTTTTAAATTCTAAAATACACTAAAAAATTAGTACTATATTTTTTTAATGTTGTCAGGTCGGATCATGAAAATTTACATATTTAAGGGACAAATTGAAATAGAAAAAAATATCTACAGACTTTAAAATAATAAAACTCAATTTCATTTCTAAACTTCATCTTCACTTTCTCTTCTGGTTGGTGTTGCCCTTTAAAATAATAAAACTCAATTTCATTTTTAAACATCATCTTCACTTTCTCTTCTAGTTGGTGTTGCCCCGCGTTACCATGAAGATTATGGTGTGATTAAATGTATGTATTTGATCCGTATAAAATCTACGTAAGTCTTCCAAGTGTGAAGACTATATGAGGATACAATAAGTGTTGCTTTGTGAGGAACAATTGTACGACTTTTTAAAAGTTGTATAAATACACATGTCATGATATAATCGCAATTAATTATATTGCATTAAATAAATGCTTGTAGGTAAAAACAGAATAGAAAATAATTATATACTAAATTTGTTAGAGAGAAAGGGAAAAAATTTCAAACATAATTATATTGTTATTACTCCTTATTAATTTAATAAATAGTAGAAGACCCGCGCAATGCGACGGCAGTAATAATTTACAACACGATACTGATTTACATTATGAAGTTTATAAATACCCCAATCCTAATTATAGTAACATAAAAATCAAACACAAATAATTAGTGGTAAAGAGGAGGGTTCAAAAGAGACTAAAGTCCTGTTGTGACCTGCTAGTGATTCATCTGAATAATAAAAATTCTTCAAATATAGCCAAACATACAACTACCTAATCAAATGATCGATTTGACGTAGTTTAAATTCTATGATTCCCGATAATATGTAATAAAAAACCAAGTACCCATTCAATGAGAACTCATATGAATACACGATGAATAACTCCAAACAATCGTCAATGAAGAATTAAGAACTTCCATCCATCCATCAAGCAACCCAGTACCTTTTAAGAACCTTATATTTTTATATCACATTCTTCTAGTCTGAAGGAGTCTTATGTTTTAGATCTTTTATAATCACCCGTATGTGCATTTAAAGTTGACTAACCATTACTGACTTTTATAACCCATCAAACTCCTCAACTTGAAACTTTTTTAGATGAATGATAGATTGCATATGAGCACCTGATCTATGGGGTGAATCATGGAAACATCTATTCAGTAAGCATTCTGTTCAATCAAATAATAAAATTTAATAAGCTTTATCATTCATGCCTATTGAAGAAGCACTACATTTTAAGTAGAATTTACCATTTAAACCTACTAAATCTCGATCTAATGGAAACAATTAATCTATTAGAGATAAGACTTATTCATTCTTTGGAAAACTTCACTATTTAATCTTTTCTTTGAAAAAACATTTATCTAATAACTACTTTTTTGGATTTGCTACATCTGAGTTTCATATTTATCCCAATTCAATATAAAAATTCTTATTTGAAATAACAACTAAATAAGATATAGATTAGATCATTCGAAAGGAACGGTGATATCCATATACTACAATTCATTATGCCTCTATCGATCAACCTTTAACATTGTCTATAATTTTGACAATAATCAATATGTCAAATAAATATTAGAATAAAGAATCATACTTGTCGGTTTGTTCATTATTTTTGGATCGGAACCTCATCAAGCAACCCAGTACCTACATGAATGAATCGTGATATCCATATGTTTATATATATATATATATTATAAATATGAAGATTTATATAAGTTATATACTTAAATATTTAATAAATAATATACTTAATTAAAATATTATTTAGTTATGAAAATATAATTAGTAAATATAAATTTAAATGTCAATTTATAGTATCATAATAAAATAAAATTTAGTGAAGTGAATTAAATAATATCATATTATTAATAATATAATAATTTTTATTAAATACATGAAAAAGACAAGGGCAAAAATGTCAAGTTTTATAATATTTAATAGATAAATTTACCATATTACCCCTAAAATGTCTTAAAATTTTAATCAAATCCATATTTTACCCCTTTTAAATATGATGTACTCATTTGTACATATTGCTTGAAACTTGTATTTTTGACAAAATTACATCTCTATCCAAAGAGATGTATTATATAGTAGTATAGATTAGGTAAAAAATATAAAACAAAATAAAAGGAAAACAACCAACCAACAAAAACCATTATGGTTTTAGAAAGCTTGTAAAGTGAAAAGTTGAAAACCACTGGGAGATTTTTAGTTTCGATTCTAACCATTTAAGCTAACTACCACCACTACCTATTTTGAATTTCTAGTACGAGACCCATGCTTAACAAAAATTTTTGGGATGAGGAGGCGGTTTTTCAATTGCGGTGGGTTAGAGGCGATTCAAGGGATGTCGGCGGCTTCATTGCAGAAGAGGTGATGGTGTCGTAAGTAATAGTGTTCATTTAGATCGAAGGACTCATTGCAGAAGTTATGATGTTGGTGTCGATGAGCAAGCGATGGTAAACAATTTTAAAAGTGGTGCTGATTGAAGAACTCTAAATGAATATTTTGGGGTGAAGAATCTGGCGATCAATGTTTTATCACACTAAGAATGAATCTAGCGGTAGGTGCTTTAATAACTAAATAACCACAACCGTCATGATGCTCTACACCCCAAACCCCCAGGAAACCGTGACTAGCATACATGGGCGGAACTACGCCTTAATGAACGGGGTCAAGTGACCCCATTGACTTTTGAACTCGTAGTGTAACGTATAATACCAATTTTTTTAGTAAACCCATAGTTTTACAGGAGGTGAACCCATTAATATATTAAAGTTCAAAACATAACACAAAGAGAATCCCTGGGTCACTGGTACAAGTGCGTCTTTGCTAGCTTGAGGTTGCAGGTTTGAAACCTGCAAGCAGCCCCTTTTTTCCTTTTTATTTATGTAAAATTACTAAACTAACATTATGCTAATAACAAAACCCTAGCCCCCATTCTTTTCCCCCGCCCCATTCGACTTGCAGCCCCTGCCCCTTCCTTTGCTGCTGGCTTGTTGCTCGTGGACTCGTGGTTCACCACTATTGCTTTGCTTTGCTCGTGGAGTCCTCATTTGCTGTTTCTCGGTTGCACGAGTGCTCGACTGTTGCCGCGTGTCGCCCCCATCTTTAACTTCGTGGTTCACCATTGATTCTTGTTTTTCTTACTTGTTTATTCAAAGTTCAAAATCTTTAATGTTTTCAATATTGGACTTAACTTATTTTACTTAATTTGTTTGTTAATTTGTGTAATTAGAATTTAGAAATCTAGAATTGTTTTTGTTAATTTAGGTGTTTAGAAGTCTAAAATCTATATTTTGTTTGATATAATTTGGGTATTTCAGTATTTTACCATATTAGTAATTTAGTTCATGAAAATTTATAATATGTTATATGTGTGATGAAATTTTAGGAACATGGACTATTTTGTTATGAAAAGAAAACCATCAAATGTTGCTTCTTCATCTAGTAATAGTATTCCGACAAGAATTGATTTAGATGATCTTCCATGGGATCATTCTAAACGAAAGCCAATCTCATCATATCACCCTAATCAAAAAGGTGAAATTAGAAGAGCATACTTGCTTATAGGTCCATGTCAACCTATTGGGCATGAATTTCCACAACGAGATTTTAGTGGAAAATCTAGACGATTTCATCCCGAGTGGTTTAAACAATATGGAAACTGGATAGAATATAATGTGAAAACGGATAGAACATATTGTTTGTTTTTTATTTGTTTAAGGAAATAGGTCAAAAAGATGCATTTGTGAATGAAAGTTTTAATAATTGGAACAAAACTGAAAGATTTACCAAACATGTTGGTGATGTTAATAGTCTTCACAAAAAGCATACAAAAAAGGTGAGAACTTGCTTATACAAGAATAATCAATACATGTTGCCTTTGAAAAACAAAGTGACAAGCAAAAAGAGAGTATAGAATCCGATTTAGTACTTCTGTTCTTCTTGCAAAAGTGTTATTAAATGGTGGGTTGTCTTTTCGTGCTCATCATGAGTCTCAGACTTCAATTTATAGAGGACACTTTATTGAATTTTAAAATTTATTTGTGCAACTAAATAAAGAAATTGATAAAGTGATCTTAGGGAATGCTCCAGGAAATAGTCAAATGACATCTCCACTAATACAAAAAGAAATTTGTAATTGTTTTGCACAAGAGGTATTAAAGGAAATTTTGAAGAACTTGATGATGATGTTTTTGCTATATTAGTTGATGAGTCGAGAGATATATCTAAAAAGGAACAAATGGTTGTGGTTTTAAGATTTGTTGATAAATTAGGACTTGTTAAAGAAAGATTTACTGGCCTTGTTCATGTCATGAAAACAACTTCATTGTCTCTCAAGTCGGCCATTGATGAACTATTTATAAAAGTTTTTCATGAAGTGTCAACTTTGACAAATGTGGTTTGCGCATCTTGCAAACAAATAGATATGATTCAAGAGAGTCAAAAGGAAAGAGTGAAAGAACAAATAGGTTGTTTAGAAGTTGAAAGTGGAAGTGGGAAGAATCAAGAAATCTCACTTGCAAGAGCCGGGGACATACGTTAGAGTTCTCACCATAAGACACTTGTTCATTTGCTCGAATTATATCCAATTATTATTGACATGCTTGAACATATTGAAAATTCAGGAGTTGTTAATGCTAGCCAAAAACAAGCACACGGAATCTGAATATATATGAAAACCTTGATTTTTGTGTATTATTTACACTTGATGAAACACATTTTGGGGTTTACTAATATATTATGTGTAGCTCTTCAAAGAAAGGATCAATAAATATTAAATGCAATCGGAATGATTAAAGCGACAAAAAAAGAACTACAAACGTATAGACTTGATGGTTTTAATTCGCTTTTAGAAGATGTCACATCATTTTGTCAAAAGCATGACATTGAGGTGGTTGATATGGGAGAAGATTACATTGACCCGAAATATTGAAGAAGAAAGACTAACATCACCAATAGACATTATTACGAGTTTGATAACTTTAATACGGTTTTAGATATGCAAAACCAAGAGCTTAGTAACCGTTTTAACGAGGTGACCATCGAACTGCTTACTTGTATGAGTTCTTTGAGCCCATATAACAATTTTTGTTACTTCGATATTCCAAAAATACTAAGGTTGGTGGAAATGTATCCATATGATCTTGATTATGATGAAAAAGACAAGCTTAAATATGAATACGGGATATACATTAGAAGCATCAAAGAAGATACAAGGTTTGCCGACATTAATGATATATCTACTCTTGTAAAAAATGGTGGAGACAAGGAGACATATTGATCAGACATATTGATCAGACATATTGATCATGTCACACCCCGACCGACAACGGAATCATCGGGGCAGACGATGTGAAACGATTGTTCATAGCTCATGGAACTAAATAAGTTGAATTATTATTAAATGTCATTTTTCATGAATAAAACTAGACGTTTAAGTCATTACTATACAACAAAAAATTAAACAACAACATAAGATATTTAATTAAACTAAGTCCAAGTCCTATATGAACAAGAAGAATCCTCAAGTAGCAAAGTTGAAACATGTTAAAAATAAAAGGTCAACTTTAAAAGTTGGTGAGTTCCCTGGGTTAAACATACATACATACATATATATATATATATATGTATGTATATATATATATAAGATTTACAAGTAGCAATTCATGTCAATGATTATGAATTATGAAATTTATAGATCACATATAACTACAATCAAACTTTGACCAAGATTAAGATTATAAGTTTATAACGATTAGCTAAGTGTACTTGGTTCCCATGATGAACAAGTAATAGGTCATCAGGAGCCGGCAATATATCAGCTTTCTCACCAAATAAGCTTGTCAGACCCACAGATATATGACATTGCCAGGCTAGCAATAGTTAATGATTGTCAACATATAATGTATCTCATATAACACTTACAATAATACAAATAACCATGATAAAAAGTAAAGATGAATTGCATGTGTGTTACAAGTATAAAAAGTTTACAAGTGTAAGTTTATAAGGTTAACATGTTTACCCCAAAAGGTGTGAAATAAAGTAAAAAGAGGCATGGAAAACACATATAGAAAATTCACAAGATGTAGAATGCAGTTTAGATAATAATAAGAAAATTAGATGGTTCCAATGATTTCTTCACGACTTAACCTAAGATTTAGTGTCTTAGGATTATAATAAAGTTAAGATTAATGACTAAATATGAATTAGAGTTTCAATTGGAATTTGGGGGTTTTAATAATTAAAGTCAAATAAAATAAAATAATGCAATTGATTTGGTTCAATAAAGATGAAAAAAATCAATTAAGATTGAGAACGATAATGAATAATCAATAATATAATTATTGATTAAATAAAGATTAAGTATATGTGTAAAAAGAAATAATTAACTTAATAATTAATTAATTAAAATTTGATAAAGATAATTGAATACTTATTTAAATGACTTGTAAGATAATTTAAAATTATTTAAATCATTTTATAAAGTTTTTAAACATGTAAATGATTTTTATAAATGTATTATAATATCAAAACCTTAAATAAGAACAATGAATAATAAAAAAATATATTGTTTTATTAGTTTCAAATGTTTAAATAAAGTTAAGAAATAAATTTACTAACTAATTATGATATAACATTGTTAAATGATTAGATGTATAATTAATTATTTAAATAACTATTTGAATAATTAGTTATTAACATGAAAATTTATAATATTTTGAAATATTAAAAATTTAAACCATAATAGATTTTTAGCATTTAGATTACATAAAAGAATTAATAACGTTTTATAACTTTTGTTATTCTTAAAAAAATAATTAAATTTAAAATCATAAGTTTTTAATACTTTTAAAATTAATTTAATAATTTATGAAATTTTTTAGTTATCAAAATAACTTTTACTTTGATTTAATAACATATAGTATACTTTTTGAAGTTTAAAATATATGAAATTGGCCTTAAAAAAATAAATGCCGGAGGTCGGGTTTGAACCCAAGATCTCCTGCATACAAGGGTGATGTGGTAACCAGTTGGGCTAAAGCTCACATCTGCAAATAAATCCGATTAAAATGTTTAAAAGTATTAGTTGCAAAAATCCCTCAATTCACAAGAACCCTAGAATCGATTTGGATCAAACTGAACATGAATTCGAAGTTGTTAACGGAATCCAACTTAGGGCTTTTGATCACTAAGTGAAACCGAGTATATAGATGTGTGAAACTTACGTGATTGAGTTCGCATTTGATGAAGATGATAGTAAGAATAGTCGCGACTACATTGATATTAATTCAAGGTGCAAACGTTGTTGTTAATTGTAAGGTCCCGTTCCCGGAACGCTCACAGCTGAAAAGTCATCGCACATAAAACATACATTTAACCTCGATAAAAACATTGCAGCGGAATTAATTTAAACTATTTCATATATAAATAGTTGCTTTTGCAAATAATACAACATTCATGACTGTTACAAAACATCGCCTATTCGTATTACAAGCAAAAACATTATCATTATACAAAATGGATGCCATCCAAAAATAAACTAAGTAGTCGCCAGTGCCATCCTTAGCAATCGCTACTTGCCAACTGGAATATACATAAAAGTTAGCGTGCTGAGTGAGTTCTAGTTTTATAAAATAAAATACTTTTACTTCCGTTTAAAACCTTCATTTACATTCTTACGCGATCAAGCATCATATGTACACATAGATAATAACATTATTATTTTTCGTTCCTTCATATCTTTCACTTCATCATAAATGAGATTGCACAAAGCAAGAGCTCCATGTTGATCAACAACGAATGTCGATCCCTGCCGGTACACATCATCGTGGTAGCCAACCCCCGACAGTTGATCCACACTACCAAGCACATAGCCCGCTTATGAATACGAATCAATCATCGTACATCAGACTCCCGTAAGTGAAGTTTATCATAGTGTTTGCAAGATTTTTCATCATCAAAAAGGCCCGGGGGTAACATTCATTAAGTTTCACTTTTCATTATCTTAAATCTTTCACTTCGTTAAAATAATACTTTATGTTCATTATCATAATCACACCACGTAAAGTCACATCATAATACGTAGTAAAGAACATATCATACATAACATACATAATCATCATCAATCACACATCATCATCATGCATAGACATCAATCATACATCATCATCATAAACATCATACATCAAACACTCACATACATAAACATATGCAAAACAAGCATAAGTCATCATAAAACATAACCGACCATCCGCGGGGCAGCGGGGTTTCGGGAGCAGCAGCCCCTGACAGCAGGGTCCTAGGGGTAGCAGCCCCTAGTGGAGTCCAAGGGGCAACGCCCCTAGCTGGGGTCGCGCTTCCAGATCAACGTGAAAAATTTTTATTTTAACGCTTTTATATAGCACATTTCATTAGAGAAAAATCTATCTTCCCATTTAAACCTCTTAAATTTTTGGTCATCTAAAACGTATATTTAGTATGCATTTCCAGTCCCAAAGTAGTTCAAAATCCTTAAAATAGGGGATCTAGAACTCACCTGGACTAGATGAGTAACTTCTCAATCATGCTTTCGAAGAAAGGGTTGCACTATACAACCTGCTATTTAAGTTAACACTCAAAGGAGTTAATTTCTGCCTATCTTTACTGCTAATTTCGCTGCCAGACCAGCAGTTTTGCTGCTAGTTTCACCAGCAGTTTCGCTGCTAGTTTCGCTGGCATCTTCGCTGCTAGTTTCGCCCAAATTTCGTGGATAACCATGTCTGCGAAACTACCTGTGAAACTATAGTTTCGTAGGAAGCTTTCATAGTTTCACTGGACGAATACCTAATTTCGCCGGATGAACACCTAGTTTCGCAGAACGGCTGAAAATTACGAACCAACCCATTTTTGACCCAAAACCTCAATATTTTACATCCAAAGCCTTGGTGTATCACCCAATAAGCTATATTTAAGCTTTTTACATGTTTTCTTACACAAAAACGTGAGTTTTGGGCAAATCTTTGCCACTTTCAAAAACTCAAGCCCTAGAATCCGGGTTTACATCAAAATGAATGGTTAAATGATGTTTCTTACCTAGATTATTAGTGTTTTCTTGTTGCTTGAATGCTCACGAACACCAATCTTCAATCCCGAGATCAATTGAGCCTTGAATCTTCAATTCTCTCTACTTTCTCTCTCTACTCTCTCTAGAACTAGAGTATTGAGTTGCAAATGAGAGTTGCTCAAGCTGATCCGTTTATATATATCAGGCGTTCCTGGGGCCTTAAACTCGTCAAACTCATAACTCGAAGAGTTAACTCGGTCCATACTCTATTACCCGCTTATTTTCTTTAAAAAGTCCCGGTTAGGCCTATTATCATTAATTGGTTCGTTTTGACTTTATTTGGAGCGTTACAAGTCCACCCCCTTATTTAGGTTTTGTCCTTGAACCCTGTTAGTTGCTAAATAGTTGAGGGTAATGCTGCCTCATCTCTTCCCTAACTTCCCAAGTGGACTCTAATCCTTTCATGTGCTTCCACTGTACTCGCACAAGTGGAACCATTTTATTCCTTACCCTCTTCTCCTTGCGATTGATGATCGGCACCGGTTGCTTCACATAATTGAGCCATTCATCCACTTCAATATCCTCCAGTGACACCACCATATCCTCCTCGGCTAAGCACTTTCTTAAGTGAGATACATGGAATGTCGGATGAATTCCACTTAACTCACTGGGCAACTCCTACCTATAGGCCACCTCTCCTACTCGAGCAATGATTCGAAAAGGCCCTATGTATCTTGGGCTCAACTTGACCCACTTCCTAAACCGAATGATGCCCTTCCAGGTGAGACTTTTAACATAACTCTGTCACCCACCTGGAACTCAATCAGTCTATGTCGTTTATCAGCGTACGACTTTTGTCTATCTTTAGCTGCCTTTATAAAGGCTTTGATCCTTTCCAGCTTCACGGTCGTAGCCTCGACCACCTCGATGCACCCTAACTCTTTATGGCCAATATCACCCCAGCAAGCGGGTGTTCTACATCTCCTACCATATAGCATCTTATAAAGAGGCATGCCAATGCTGGCATGGTAACTATTGTTATATGAGAACTCAGCTAACAGTATGTGGTCATCCTAACTTCCTTCAAAATCAATATGCCTGAAGCATAATTTCTAGCGTCTGAATAGTCCTTTCTGACTAACCAACGGTCTGGGGATGATTAGCCATGCTAATATGTAACCTCGTCCCCATAGCATCATGGAACTTCTTCTAAATTTTAGATTTAAACCAGGTGTCGCGATCAGACACAATAGACACAGGCACACCATGACGAGTTACAATCTCTTTAATGAATAAATCCGCTAACCTCTTAGATGAATACGTCTCACGGATCGGTAGGAAGTGAGCACTCTTTGTCAAACGATCGACTACCACCCAAATAGCATCATACCCTTTCATGGTACGTGACAACTTTGTAATAAAGTCCATGGTGACATGCTCCCACTTCCACTCGGGTATGTCCAAGGGTTGGATTTTCCATATGGCTTTTGATGCTCCGCTTTCACTTGAGCTTGACCCCATACAAACTTTACATCCTTACAGGTCCACTTAGTCAACGGAGAATCTATCTTAGAGAAGTCTTGAATGAATCTTCTGTAGTATCCCGCCAAACCCAAGAAACTACGAATCTCGAATGGCGTCTTTGGTGACTTCCATTGCATCACCGCCTCCACCTTTGTCGGGTCCACCATTATCCCCTCGAGATTTCCCACATGACCTAAAAACTAAACCTCGTGCAACCAGAATACGCACTTGGAGAGTTTGGCATACAACTTCTCCCTTCTCAACGTCTCCACACCTCCCGAATGTGCCTGACATGCTCTTCGAATAAATCAGGATATCATCAATAAACACAATCACTGATTTATCTAACATCGGCCGACACACTCGATTTATCAAGTCCATAAAAGCAGCTAGTGCGTTGCTCAAGCCAAAAGGCATACGAGAAACTCGTTGTGTCCATAACGTGTGCGAAAAGCTGTTTTAGGGATATCCTGCTCCTTCCTTTCAACTGATGGTAAATAGATCAAAGGTCTATACTTGATAACCAACTGGCACCCTGAAGCTAATCAAATAGGTCATCAATTCTCGGTAAGGGACACTGATTCTTCACTGTCAACTTATTCAGCTCACGGTAGTCGATACACATCCTCATACCACCCTCTTTCTTCTTCACAAATAAGACCGGAAACTATAGTAGAGAATATATGAAGAGGCTGATGCAACCCAAACATCCAAAGTCTATCTTGCATGTTGCACAAGTGTATTGAAGAAGAATGCTTTGGAAGTTTTACACATGCAACAGAAAATACTGTAAGTGTAAAATCTTCCGAAGCCAAGACCAATATCTTCCGAAGCAAAAGATGAAGTCTTCTGAAGCTTCAGAGACAAAGTCTTCCGAAGCTCAACTATTGAAGATAGATTTCTTCCGAAGACTTTTAGTAACATGCTTTATCTGATGTACTTATCCATAAAGTTGGACCCCTTTCCGCTGCAACTCTGTAAAGTCACCAGCTTACATGAGTTGGTGAAAAGGTCCATGCTTTTGGTAACTGTACATTGAGGTCTTGAGTTTGTAACTTTCTACTTCATGTACTTTATCCTTTTTGTAATAGATAAGGATGTGAGCTAAGGCATGTCATAATCACTAGTCAAAAGGCAATCTACCTTTTGACTCTACAATTGAAATTGTTTTGTGTCTAGTCAATTGTATCCAGCTGGCTTTCATAGTATGGCTGGCTGTAGGATGTAGTATAAGTATCTCATGTTCTTGTATCTTTTTTTCATGCTTTGTAACATTTATAATAGAACATTGAAAAAGCAATATACTGTAATCTTAAAAACCATACTCTTGTGTATTTTGCTCTTGTGTTCTGTCTCTTAATTACTTATGTTCTTAGTGTCTTTACTTGTGGTTAATCCACTTCACTATGTGATAAAGTTTAGTTGTTCTTCTCTTTGTGCTGTTGTGTTATAAGCGACCCCCTTCACCGGTCTTGCATTTGGTATCAGAGCTTTCCAGGCTCTTGATATAAGATCTCACCATCTTAAGATCCCCCACACACACAAATACTCAACTTTTCAAATGGCAGCCATTTCCAAGACTGATATGGAAACTGGAACCATGAACATGTCCCCATTGATCACGATTGATGACTTTGATACCTGGTGCCTGAGAATGGAAGGTTTCATCAGGTCTATAGACTTAAGAATGTGGGAGTCTGTTGAGAATGGACCTTACATACCAAGCACCCCCTCTGCTACTGGTGCTGGTATGATCCCCAAGGCTATGGCAAACTACTCTGATGAAGACAGGAAGAGAGTAGAGATTGATAGAAAAGCCATGACAGCCCTTCAGACTGCTCTTCCAAACTCTGTATACAAAGGTTTCAAGAAATGCAAAATAGCTAAATAGTTATGAGATGCATTGAAATTGATGTATGAGAGCTCCTCTGAAGCTAAGGAGAACAAGAAGGATCTCCTGAAGTAGCAGTTTGAAAACTTCACCTTCAAAACAAGTGAAACCATGACTCAGCAATACTTCAGGTATGTTGAGATTGTGGATACCCTTGTGGAAGGAGGAGTTCCTCTTGAGAACAAGGACATTGTAAGGAAGTTCATGTCCTCACTTCCTAGGCAATGGACACACTATTATGTGGTGATCAAGAAGACTGAAAATCTCAAAACTCTCACTCTGATAGAGTTATATGGGATTCTCAATGGCTACTAGATGGAGATGAACATGCAAGGTTCATCTGGCAACTCCAACAATCAAATGGGTTCAGCCCTGCATGTGGTTAAAAGGGATAGTATAGAACCCCAACATCATCTCATATGCTACCCTGACAACTCACCAAAGGGTTCTTTCATCACCTTCCCAAAGACACCAAGGGAGAACTACACTCAAGGAAGCCCATTCCAAGAGACAAGTTCTTCTCAAGCCTTTGTGTGTTTCTGATGAAATTTGTGGCAACTTTCTCTTCACCCTTAAAGACCTGGACTGTATCCATCCAGATGATCTGGAGTACATGGAGATAGTCCAGCAGATGGCTCTTCTCACTCACAGAGCCAAAAAGTTCTACAAGCGGACTGGAAGAAAGTTTCCAAGCAATACAACCAGTGGAAAGTTTGGCCTGGACAAAGGCAAAGTCAAGTGTTACAACTGAAACTAGATGGGCCACTTTGCCAGGGAGTGTAGGGCACCTAGAACAAATGGTGGCCAAACACAGTCCAGACCTAACTACATTGACCAAGCTCCCCAGAATGAGAAGCCAAATTAGCAGGCTGCTATTACAGTTGAAGATGGAGGATTTGACTGGAGCTTTCAGGTGGAAGATGCTTCTTCAAACCAAGCACTGATGACAGATCATAATGAAGCCAAGGTATTGGAACATCATTGTACCCCTGAATGCATTGCTAAAGTTAATAGATACAGGTCCTATAACTTGGAGATGAGATCTGATCTTGAGTCCTTAAACATTTTAAAAGCTGATTTAGAAAGTCTAAAAATGATTATAAACTGAAGATAGAGGACCTAGAGAAAGCTATTTCAATTCTAAAACATGAGCATACAGATTTTAAGACTCAAATCAAGGATCTCATAACCAAGCTGACTGAGTGCTAGGATGAGCTTGTGATCAGCAAAGCCAGGGCAGACAAGTGTGTTCTTAAAGAAGAGACCTTCAAGAACATGATATCCTCATCTCTGCATAACAAGGTGTGCTATCAAAACAAACAGGGACTAGGATCAAATGAGATAACTCCTCCACACAGAATCTTGTTTGTAAGATCACATAGGTGTGGAACTTGTTAAGATGAGCTTCCTCTTATAGATCGTTTGAGTGAAGAGAATGAAGAAGTGATAGTGAAAAATTCCTCTGAGAAGAGTGAAAAGGAGGATTCTAAGAAGGGCCACTATCCTTCTGAGGAGAAGAAGAAGACTGTGATGACCAAATCAATGAGAAAGAACTTGATCAGGAAGAGCAAAAGAAAAGCAAGAAGGCTCAAGAGATCAAGGCTACTTTTGACTCCAAGAAGAAGCAAGTTTTTCTTATTTCTGCAGGTTTTGAAGTAGTAAATACTGAAGACATCAACCTAAACTCTTCTGCTAAGAGCTCTAGTTCTTGTTCAAATCATCTCAGTACCAAGAAGAAGATTGATCTGCTATGTACCACTGCTACACAACATGGACCATCAAACTCCAATAACAGTTCCCAGCCTAAAAGGACTATTTCAACATCTACAAAGATGAGGGTGGAGAAGGGATGTGACCAAAGTCGGTCTTATTCCCAGCAGAAGGCTCTTGGGAAGAAGAAAATGGAATGTGTTATATGTGAGAGTACTGCTCATATTGCTAGGGAATGTCCATACAATCCTAAGGGTACTCTTCACATGATCAAACCAAGGAATTCCAATAGTTCTAAGAAGATTCAAGCTTCGGAAGGAAAATCCGTTTCCTTTGGAAGCTCCAAATCTAAGAAGAAGGCAAGTGGAAAATTGCCTTCGGAAGAAAAGTTGGTCTCAGAAGGAAGGAATACTTTCGAAGTACTGAAGTCTGCTGCAATGTCTGCAGAATCTTCCGAAGGTACAGTCATCAAAACTTCTGAACTATCAAAAGCTTCCGAAGTGTTGAAGGTCAAGTCCAAGACTCCAAAGGTGGTGTGGAAGTCTAAGAAAGACCAAGTGACTGAAAATTTTCCATCAACAACAGCTCAAGATCCTCCTAGCACAACCATAGGATCTATTACTATTGCATTACCTTCTGTTTCACTTAGTGAGCCCAAGACAAGTAAGGCTTGGGTTTCCAAATGTAATTAATCATTTTCTTTATGCAGGGACAGCTCAAGACAAACAAAAATGTCTGGATCAATGCATGTTCCAGGCACATGATAGGCAATAGGTCACTACTCCAGAACTTTGAAAGGATTGATGGAGGGCCAGTCACTTTTGGAGGAGATAAAGGTGGTTACATTTCTGGAAGGGGCAAGATCACAAATGGTAAGCTCAACATTGAAAAGGTAAACTTTGTCAAGGAGCTTGGGTATAATCTTCTGAGTGTATCCCAATTTTGTGATCGGAGTCATAACATGCTCTTTACTGAGCATGAGTGCATTGTTCTCAAGCCTGGGGTGGCCATTCCTCATGAGCATATTCTGCTTAGAGCCCCTAGGAAAGGGAACATGTACAAGATGGATTTGCAAGAAACATCTCCCTCTAGAAAAGTTTCATGCTTTCTGTCTAAAGCAAATAGTGATAACTTTCCTATGGCATAAAATAATGTGTCATGTAATCTTTAAGAATATGAATAAACTTATTAAGAATGATTTGGTAACTAGAATGCCAAAGAAAGAGTTTACAAGTGATGACCATTGTGTTGCATGCCTGAAAGGGAAGCAACACAAGGTATCTCATAAGCCTAAGGAAAGGAACTCCATCAGTATTCCCCTACACTTGTTACATATGGATCTCTTTGGCCCCACCAGTGTAATAAATCTAGGAAGGACCTCTTACTGTTTGGTGATCACAGATGACTTTACAAGATTCATTTGGGTCTTCTTCCTTAGAACTAAGGATGAGACTCCTGAGACTCTGAAGAGTTTCATCTTGAAGATTGAGAATCAATCTGATCACAAGGTCAAAATCATAAGATGTGATTAGGGAACTGAATTCAAGAACCAAATCTTTGATACATTTTGTGATAAAAAAGATATTACAAGATAATACAGTGCTCCCAGGACTCCTCAACAAAATGGTGTTGCTGAGAGAAGAAACAGAACACTAAATGAAGCTGCAAGAATCATGTTGTCTGACTCTAAGCTGCCCATCACCTTCTGGGTAGAGGCAGTCAATACTACCTGCTATGTGTATAACAGAGTTTTAGTGATTAAGACTCATGGCAAGACTCCTTATAAACTTTGGCACAAGAGGAAACCTTTCATTGGTTTTCTTAGGTCATTTGGATGTCCTTGCACCATCTTTAATACCAAAGATCAAATTGCCAAGTTTGCCGAGAAATCAGATGATGGACACTTCATTGGATACTCTTCCCAAGCTAAGGCTTACAGAGTATACAATCTCAGAACTAGAATTGTTGAGGAGTCAGCCAATGTGACTTTCAATGAACACACACCCTGTGTGGTTGGTTCTGGTCCTGATTGGCTATTTGATCTTGATTTAGTTACCAACTGTTTTAACAAATCTTGTGAAACTATTTCAAGATCTATAGAAAATTTAAACACAAGTGATCCTGATCCAAGATCTAAACTGAGAAGACCTTCAAGTAACATATCTTCAGCTCTAGTTGGAACTACTTCTGCAAATGAGGTTTCTATCAACACTACAATGACAAATTCAGCTAATACATCTAGGATGCCTTCAAATTCTAGCTCAGAGGCTCCACAACCAGATAAAGATTCCTCATATGTAGAAGAAAATAATAGAGATGGTGATAGTGATAAGGAGTTTCTTGATGCTCATAACCACTCCATAGATGACAACATCAATGATGTCACACACTCATTGGATCAAGTTTCTCTTGATAAGTGTGCTGATGTGGTGGGTGAAACATCTATGCCAGATCTAAATTTCTCTAATTTAGATCTCTCACAACAACTTACTTTGATCCCTCAACTAAGGATCCACAAGTCTCACCCTACCACAAACATCATTAGAGATGTTGTCATAGGGGTAAGAACAAGAGGACAAACCCATGAAGCAAATGTTTGTCTTCACTCTTGTTTCTTATCCCAGATAGAGCCAAAGAAAGTTGATGAGTCTCTAAAGGATGGAAGTTGGGTTGAAGCTATGCAACAGGAGCTGCTTTAATTAAAAAGGAAGAAAGTTTGGAACCTTTGTCCTCTTCCTCATGGGAAGACTATCATTGGAACCAAATGGGTGTTTAGGAACAAGAAGGATGATAGAGGCATTATCATCAAGAACAAAGCTAGACTAGTTGTTCAAGGATACACATAAGAATAAGGGATTGACTACACTGATGTCTTTGCTCCTGTAGCAAGACTAGAAGCTGTTAGGATATTCATGGCATTTGCTGCATCCAAGAACTTCAAGGTTTTTCAACTTTATGTGAAGTGTGCTTTTCTTTATGGATTGATTGATGAAGAGGTGTATGTCAAATAACCACCTGGTTTTGCAGATCCTGATCATCCTAATATGTCTGCAAGCTTGACAAAGGTCTTTATGGGCTGTATCAGGCACCCAGGAAGTGATATGAGACACTATCTGAGTATCTTTGCAAACATGGATACAGGAGAGGTACTATAAATTGAACTCTCTTCATCAAATGACAAGGAAATGATATATTGCTAGTTCAAGTATATGTGGATTTTGGTTCAACTAATCCAAAGCTTTGCAAAGACTTTGAGAAGCTGATGAAAGACAGATTTGAAATGAGTGCCATGGGGGAACTTAATTTCTTTCTGGGACTTCAAGTGAAGCAAGTTGAAGATGCATCTTTATTAGTCAATCAAAGTATGTTCAGGACATACTCAAGAGGTTCAACATTACTGATTGTAAGATTGCTAAGACACCATAGCAAGAAACCACTCCCTTGGACCTGATCTTGAGGGGGAATGTGTGGATGAACACCTTTACAGGGCTATGATTGGGTTTCTCATGTATCTTACAGCTAGCAAGCCTGATATCATGTTTGCTACATGTATTTGTGCAAGATATCAAGCCAACCCTAAAAGGTCTCACCTTATCACTATCAAGAGAATTCTAAGATACCTCAAAGGTGCTTCAACACTTGGCTTATGGTATCCTAAGAATTCTGACTTCAATCTATATGCATATACAAATAGTGATTATGGTGGTTGCAACATGACTGCAAAGTCTACATCTAGGGGATGTTAGTTTCTTGGTGGAAGGGCTGTCTCATGGCAATGCAAGAAACAATCATGTGTCTCTGCATCAACTGCTAAAGCTAAATACATTACTGCTGCAAGCTGCTGTGCTCAAGTGCTTTGGATTCAGAATCAGATGCTGGACTATGGGTTAAACTTCAAGGAGACTCCCATTCACATAGACAATAATAGTGCTATCTCA
Source organism: Flaveria trinervia (assembly GCA_025506515.1). Classification (NCBI taxonomy): domain Eukaryota; kingdom Viridiplantae; phylum Streptophyta; class Magnoliopsida; order Asterales; family Asteraceae; genus Flaveria; species Flaveria trinervia. The sequence continues at coordinate 2,329,911 of CM046449.1, forward strand.
ATCAAAAAGAATCTTGTGCAGCACTCAAGGACCAAGCACATCAATATCAGGTATCATTTAATAAGAGATAATTATGAAAAGGGGTTAATTAATCTAGTCAAGGTTCACACATATAAACAATATATTGATCTGTTTACAAAGGCTTTTGATGAACAGAGATTTAAATATCTAATATTAGTTATTGGGATGATCAAATTTGAGTAGCTTTTTCTTAAAACTAATTCTTATTATTTCTTAAAATATGTGTGTCCTAAGTTGTCTAGTTCATCACTTTCATAAGCTCTTGTTTTCTTTGGATAAAAATCTTTTTGAAGACTTTCCTTAGATTTTTGAAAATTTCTGATCATTCGGAATATATGTTTTTATCTTCGGAAGAAAATTATACCTTCAAAACAAATAAATGTCTAAGAAAATTTTACCTTCGGAAAAGATTTCTGAAATATCTTCCGAAGCTTAATTGTTTGTCTCAGACACTTATATGTTTTCAAGGACCTTTTTCTTCCGAAGAAAATTAACTCTCGGAAGCTTTGTTTTTTCGTGAACAAAGCATTCGAGTCTTAATTTTTCTTCCGAAGCAAAATTTTCAAAACTCTCAGGAAATTCAACCGAAGTCATTTTAGCTTCGGAAGCTTTTTCATTAAAACTTACGAAGATAATTTACCTTCAGAAGCTTTTTGACTTCCAAGAAAACTACTTTTTAAGCAAAAGTAAACTACCTTTACAGAGGTAGGACCGACATCCGGATTTCAAAGTTTATCCTCTTTCATTAAGCTTTATCTGTAATCCTTTTCACATATAAACCCAATGGTTTCCCCCTCTTTCTATCATCTACTTCTTCATCCAAACCTAAAATCCCAAATTTATCTCTGAAATTTCTTTCTTCTTTCTTTCTTCATCCTTAAGCTACCTCACAATGGCCAACCCCATTCCTAGAAATGACCGAACTTTACCATGCAGCTACACAGGCAACACAACTAAGTTGTTCTGTTAAGCTCTGAGAAAAATCCTCATTTCTCAGAGGTTGTTGCTTCTTAGCTTTGTCTAACTACTTCACCTCTCTAACCATTGATCCTCCACTCTATGAGGATCATCTGCTCGAATTCTGGAAGACCTGCCAAGAAGTCGTAATGGATGGGGAGAAGGCACAATCTGCCACAGTGCAGGGGAGAATAGTCTTCATCACTCCGGCCATCATCAACATGCATCTTCAACTGGATGATGAAGAAGGTGGGGTGTTCTTCCCAAAGAAAGCTGTCAATCATTCTTTGGAGCAAATGGGTTATGAGGGAGACTACTCTGTCAAGAACTTCAGGAAAGGGAAGGTCTTATCCAAGTGGAGATTCCTGCTCCATGTGGTTATCCACAGTTATCAAACAAGCATGGTGGATGGGACCAGATTTCTGAGAATCTCTCCTTCATTATCCATGGAATGATTCAGGGGTCAAGTTCAGATATTCTTAATTTGTTTATACTAATTTACTTGTAAACTTGGACTCCTTAGAATATTACTATTTCCTAGATATGTCCAGTACATTCTTAACTGTGAACTGGGCTCACAGTTAAGGGGAATAGGTAACATTCTTAAATTTGGACAGATGAAGACCGATATCTTTAAAATACTAAGAAAGCCCACTGTTGGCTTCTCTGAGGTAGAAACAGCCCTGGTCCCAAAAATGTTAGAGCTCATTGCTCAAGGTAACAACCTAGCAGCACCAGCTAGTGTTGAACCCACACCTTCTACTTCCCAACCACCTAAACAGCTACAAATCACTCTCACCTACCAAAGAAAATCCAAACGAACCCCTACTCAGGCTATTCAATCTATGCAGGTCCTATACACTCACCCATACAGGAGGAAGTGAACACTAGAGCTCCCACTTCTCCTGAGGAGCATACCAGTCCCATCTCTTCAAGGATTAGTGCTGAGGTTTCTCATGCTCAGCCTGATGAGCTCATTAGCCACCTCTCCCAAACTGCCTTAAGCCATCACTCTAAGTCTCAACACTTAGGTGATCAACCTTCAAGTGAAAGTTACCATCCCCAGCCTTTAGATTTCAATCAACCAATCCCCAACCTTGACTTCTATACTGATGAAGATCTAGGTTTTAGTGAGTACCATGATTCTCTCTTCTTTTCCCCTACTCAAAGAGAGATGAGTGCTCCTGAGTCTTCTACTTCTAGCCCACATCAGTCACCTACAACTGAGGTGGACACTTCTGAACATGTTCAGGATGTCCATATGGAAGAGGCTCTTACTTTTGTAAGTGATTACATCATTAAGACCTCAACCATGGTAACTCAGCCCACTGACATCTCAATGAGATTGCTAGTGAGCAGAGGAAATCCAGCAGCCAAGAACCTGAAGTTGGTGGTGAGAGTGAGGACTCTGGTCCAATCATCTCATCCCCCAATGATTCTTCTGATAAAGATGAGGGGAATTTAAGACTAAAGGTGCAAAGATTGTCTCAAACATGCACCTATTTAGTCTCCAAGGTCAGTCACCTTGAATCTCAAGTGACTACCTTGCAGAACAGGGTCAATGATCAGCAACTTGAGATTTCATATCTTAAGAAACAACTAGTTGGGAGACCTTTAAGAGGAGCTCAACTAGGAACACAAGAACCTATGAATGCGATTGACCTAACTCCTGGCTCACCTATGCAAGTGGGTGATGCTACCAAAAAGGGGGAGAAAGTCATTACAATCACAGAACCTGGGAGTTCTTCAAGGAGAATGGACACTAAGGACTCACCATCCTCACTTGCAATCGTACCTTCTCAGCAACCTCCTCAAGTTCACATTGATATGGACTACATAGACTCCTTCATACAGAGTCTGTTTGAGAAAGGGATACCAAGGGCCATGTCATCTCCACCAACTTCCAATCACAGCATTGGGTGGAGATATGACAGCAATAGAAGAGCCCTAATCATCATGAAAGTTCAAGGGCAACAAGAGATCTTCAATTTTCAGACCTTCAACTATTATGACAGTCTGGATTTAGTCAACATGCCACTTTTCAATCTAAGCCAATCAAGACAAGCTGACAAGTTGGCTCAAAGAATCCAAGACCAGATCACTGCAGAGTTCAACCTAATAAGAAGACTGTGGGAATCAGCCAATGTCATCGGTCAATTGGATGTTGAGGCAGGCCCTAAGATTAGCTTCATAGGGGAAACCTTAACTGAAGGCCCAGTGACAGAACCTAAGAGCCCTGTCTTATCACCAACAACTGCTGCAGAGATCAATGCCCTTTTTGAGACACCTGCTGGTGAAGGTGCTTCTCAACCTCTCTTTGGCTAGAGCTTGGAAGCTACATCAAGCAATGAAGGCCAAAGTTCTCTCCACCCTGAGTCACAAAGGTCTGTGAGTGACAAGGGAAAAGAAAAATGACTTCTGAGAAGATTGAGGAGGAGAAGAGAGAGAGAGGAAAAGGAAGCTGAGGGGAGAAAGTTCATCTGCCGAGTCTTCAAGACTCATGGAGTCTATTATCAGGGTTGCCCCCAGACCAGATACTCAGAATGATGAGTTAAGGGAAGTCAGGATAAACTATCTACAGACAAGGAACTATGACATAAAGAAAGTCATCTCTCACCTCTTGGAAGAGTTAAATGAACTGGTTGACTTGGAAAGGTCAAGGGAGAAGAAGGAGGCAGAAGATGAAGAGCTTCTAGTACAAATCAAAGAAGACAGAAGAAAGAAAAGATTGTACAAGCATGTGCCTACCCTCTCCCCAGTTCAAGAAAGTCCTGCACAAGAGGATGTGGTTCAACAAGAACCTCAGGTAGATAAAGAAGAAGATAGTATCAAGATAATCACTACCTGAGTGTCACAGGTCTCTATCAGGCAGAAGCACTTCTTCCCTTATCCTATGACTATGTTGAGTTTGAGTACCTCAAACAACTTAAACTTGAGATAGTAAGGATAGAAAGACAACTAAAAAGAAGCTAAGGGAAGAAGCTGTCAGTCAAGAGCCATCATCCAGAAGAATATGAAGAAGTCTGCTGACAGGTAGAGAATGATGATCTTTTTGAAGCTGTATGGATTCTCTAGAAGAAGACTTGGCCCCTTGTCTCTATCCACTATGGATGAGCATATTAGGGTGATCAAGCAGAAGATCAAGAGTGGAGAGCTGGTTGACGTACATTCCCCTCCAAGTCAAGCCCCACCTGAAGTGGAGCTTAAGGTTGAACAACTAGAGACAACACAACCTGGACCTCCTGCTGAATCTCAGCAAGCTTCATCTTTTGATCCACAGCAAGGTTAATCTCACTCTCAATCTGAACCTGTGAGAGTAGAAGACCCAACTAAGAATGACAATGAAGATCAATTTGGTACTGCAGGCCAGTCTTCTCAGTTAAAAGTTGTAAAGAGAAAGAAAAGAATGGCTTCTAAACCAAAGCCAAAGAAGAAGAAGACTGCATCCTTTTCTAAACCTCATGATAAGTCAGAACACCCTGAGGAGGTGCAGCCAGAGGATGCTACATCAACTCCAATTCAAACAGCTCCTCTAGCATCAAGAAGACCCATCTTGTCCTATACATACACCATAAATCTGGAAAGATGGCATGTCATTAGAGATCAAGGCACTGAAGACATCTACACTTGGCAAGACATGTTTCAGTTGCCTCTGCATAATCTCTTTGACATGAGAAGACATTTTGACAGTCTGAAGGATCCTGATCACCTCATGAAGAAAGGAATGGTGATCATCCTAATAAGGACTGTTGATATCTGAAGTCTACTAAGTGTTTTGGTAGCATCAGCCTAGGGGGAGTTTCTAGAGAATATATGAAGAGGCTGATGCAACCCAAACATCCAAAGTCTATCCTACATGCTGCACAAGTGTATTGAAGAAGAATGCTTTGGAAGTTTTACACATGCAACAGAAAATACTCTAAGTGTAAAATCTTCCGAAACCAAGACCAATATCTTCCGAAGCCAAAGATGAAGTCTTCTGAAGCTTCAGAGACAAAGTATTCCGAAGCTCAACTCTTAAAGACAGATTTCTTCCTAAGACTTTTAGTAACATGCTTTATCTGATGTACTTTTTCATAAAGATGGACCCCTTTTCGCTGCAACTCTGTAAAGTCACCAACTTACATGAGTTGGTGAAAAGGTCCATGCTTTTGGTAACTGTACATTGAGGTCTTGAGTCTGTAACTTTCTACTTCATGTACTTTATCCTTTTTGTAATTGATAAGGATGTGAGCTATGGAATGGCATAGTCACTAGTCAAAATGCAATCTGCCTTTTAACTCTACAATTGATTTTGTTTTGTGTCTAGTCATTTGTATCTGGCTTTCATAGCATGGCCGACTATAGTATGTAGTATAAGTATCTCATGTTCTTGTATATTTCTTTCATGCTTTGTAACACTTGCAATAGAACATTAAGAAAGCAATATACTGCAATCTTGAAAACCATACTCTTGTGTATTTTTCTCTTGTGTTATGTCTCTTAGTTACTTGTGTTCTTAGTGTCTTTACTTGTGGTTAATCCAGTTCACCATTTGATAAAGTTTAGTTGTTCTTCTCTTTGTGTTGTTGTGTTGTAAGTGACCCCCTTCACCGGTCCTGCACCATTTTTGTCCCAAAACCTCAATCTTTTACATCCAAAACCTTGGTGTATCACCCAATAAGCTATATCTAAGCTTTTTACATGTTTTCTTACACAAAACATGAGTTTTGGGAAAATCTTTGCCATTTTCAAAAACCCAAGCCTTAAAATCCGGGTTTACATCAAAATGAATGATTAAATGATGTTTCTTACCTGGATTATTGGTGTTAACTTGTTGCTTGGATGCTCACGAATACCGATCTTCAATCTCGAGATCAACCGAGCCTTGAATCTTTAATTCTCTCTACTTTCTCTTTCTACTCTCTCTCTAGAACTAGAGTATTGAGTTGCAAATGAGAGCTGCTCAAGCTGATCCGTTTATATATGTCAGGCATTCCCGGGACCTTAAAGTCAAACTCATAACTTGAAGAGTTAACTTGGTCCATACTCCATTACCCGCTTATTTTCTTTAAAAAGTCCTGGTTAGGCCTATTATCATTAATTGGCTCGTTTTGACTTTATTCAGGGCGTTACATTATTCCAATTAACTTTATGTTAAGCTTCTAAAGATCATGATAAGTAAAAGTCCTCAACTAATTTTGGTTTAAGATGCCCAAAAGACGGAGATCGACTAAGCTGTAGGTTCGTGATGAAGGTGATGATCGATGGTGATGTGTTGTTGTGTTGCAGATGTAACTGAGAGTTTTATTAGTTTAGGAACATTGATTTGATGATTTACCCTCGGTTACTAAGGCACTATTCGATCGGTTTCAAGTCGAATGAGTTTGTGTTTTTAATGTATATTTTGGCTTCGAGTGTACAACCTTAACAACTAAATTAATCCAATTAAAACCGATATTATGTTCGAAATTGGTGGACCATAGTTAATGTTCGGTTTGATTACATTTTAATTAAACATTTTGGATGTGCGGGGCTCACCGAAGATGGTTGGAGGTGGTGGCTGGAGCAAGGAGGTCAATGGTAGGAGGGGATTGGGTTGTTATAAACAAATTTTCCATTTTGGGTCCTTGTAGTTTTAAAATGTTATCATTTTATGTAAGAAGCTTTTAATTAAGTTTCAAAAATGACATATCAGCCCCTTGACTATTAAAACCCTCATTTAATTATTTAATAACAAATACTTTATACAATTTATAATTTTAAATGAATCTTTTAAATAACATCTTGTAATTTAATTAGATGTTTTAATGGTCAAAACTTATTATTAACATTTGAAATTTATGAAATAATAAATTTTATGAAGTAAAATTTTTATTATAAACTGATTGAACGATAAACTAATTAAAATTTTAATAGCCCAATTCATAATATTGATTATATAAAATATTTGTGGTGTTTGATCATCTAATAAATAACATACTTTAATAATGAATTTTACCATTTTAAGAAAGTTTCAAAATGATTTCGGGTTTATAATTTAAAATTAGGCAGATGTTACAGATTATCCTTTGGTTTATCGTATGCTGAAGTTATCACTTGTCTTACCCGTTGCAACGACAAGTGTTGAGAGATGTTTTTCTTCAATGAAGTATGTGAAGATGGGTTTGCACAATTGCATGGGTGATGAATATATGAATGACTCGTGAATTTCTTACATTGAAAATGAGCTCTTTGCAAAGATGTCAATTGAAGATGTAATGGAACGGTTTTAAAAAAATAAAAACGTGTAGAGAATAACTATAAAATGTAAGTTTTATTTTATTTCTTCTAATATTATATTTTGTTAACATTTTCTATGCAATATAATTATATTTCGAACCGACCTGACTTGACCCTACAACTCGAAAAATTCTATATTATCTTCTAACAAAACGAAAGACCCGAAAAATAGTGACTCCATTGAAAAATTCATGGTTCCGCCACTGCCTGCATATTACCTTCAACACCCACCGTGACGTGACAGAAATTATCGCCGGCACCGATAGCACCGTTATGTTGCATTTTGTAGTGTGTATATATATATAATATAAGGTTCTTAGGTTCAATTGTTCAAGGTGGAGGATATCAACGATCGTGGAGAGGGAAAAAAGGGAATATTGGCACCGAGAAAGAAGGAACCGTCGATAATAGCAGCAACTGCTAATAACCATTCGGCAACCGCCAACGTGGGGAGGAAAACAGGGAGGAGAAGAAAACCGTGATGAACTGTCACTAAATAAACTCAACCGTTGAATTAATACGGCTGAGATTGAAAGTTCATGGGTTTGAATGGTGAAGATGAAACCAAATATGGTAACCGTTATTCAACAACCATGTATATGATATATAATATGTTATGTTATACTCAATGTAGAAATAATAACATTCTTGAATATATGTTATGGTATTTTTAAAAGATATTAAAATATAAATTATTTGAGCATAAAAAATTAGTGAAGTTAGATTTAAAGAAAAAAGGGTCAACACTGAAGACTAATTCATTTTTTTACCCTGGTCATTATTTAACTATTTCTTATTTATGATTTTGCTATGACGTTAATTTTAATCATTAAAAAAAGATTAATATTTCTTCCTAGCTAATATCAAAAAAAGTTAAACACTTATGCTACAGTTTTTTAATTTCCCTTTTATTAAACTTGTTTATATGGTAGCCGTTCAGAAGGATTTTCCAATTATTGTTGAAAAATTATCAACGCATGGTCATTGCCTTTTATAAATTTCTCATGTTCATGAAAATCTGCACTACAAATCACACGTGTGACAATGCACATGAAAATTTCGCCTTTGCATTGTGACACTCGTATCTTGTAAACTTTCTTAGATTAAACGAACCTTAGGGTTAAATCACATGTTACACATGTTCGGATCACAATGCAAGCTTATGTCATAGTGAAAGCTGAATCGTGTACACACATGTCTTCTTTCTGGGTCAACAAAGCTGAATCAGGTACACACCTCTCTTCATTTTAGCATTTAGTATGATGTTTTGTATTTATTCTTATTATGTTGAGAGTAATGGGAAATAACAGGGTAAGATAACATAAGACGACCCATTTATGCAGGTTTGGTTTTGCTAGAAGGTCAGCTGCAAGCATGCTTAGTGGGAAGAAACCGTTGTATGTTTCACCAAATATCCTTTCTCATGCTCCTTGTTGAATAATCTGAAATATATTATCCCTCTACCTGGTATAGGTGTTAATATTCTCTTACAAATATTTAAGCCTACTGATATCTGCTACATAGGTCGGTCCTGCGAAGAAGGCTACTGGCAAGAAAGCAGATGGACCAAATTAACCAAAAGGTAGGTGTTGAGGTGAGTTCCTTGCGTCAAAAACACACACAAGTTATCTTATGAGCTTAGGAGGTTTTGGATTGACGTGTTTTCCTTAATCAAACACCCTAACTTGCTTACCCATGAAAAGATTGAAAGCATATCAGGATCTCTCGTTCAAGTAGATGCTATCGTCTAGTTACAGAGTGCCGCATGGGAAGCCCGACTTGAAGGTTTCCCATATTCAAGTTAATCTTAAATAAAATGAAACAAGAATGTTGCACGTTCAGGATGATAAATGTCCTACTGATTCATAGCATACTTTTTTTTAAATACTAATGATAAAGTTCATCTATAGTTGTTTTCCATATTTACCAATGATTGTGTCATCCATCAATATTTTTTTATGATTTTTTTCCCGCAACAATCACCTCATTCAATGAACAAGTTGAAGCAGTTGGTTGTGGTTATTAAATTCATTTGGTTTCTCTGACAGGGTATGGCTGCTGCCCGAATGAAGACCGTTAAAGCAACACTTTCTTTATCTCGTGGCGGTGTTTTGATATTAATGGAAAGATACCACCAGCAGAAGGATTATAGAGTTTTGATAGGAAGGTAACAATGTGTTTATTAATTTTGGAACTTTATCTTGACATTTTTGGGTGTGGACAGATTCGTGCTGGTCAGGTAAGGAGCCAAAAGAGGTTTGGGCCAAATTGGGTCAACTTTTTTCGTCCAACTGTTTATTATTATTTAGGATAATAACTCTGTTAATTCTGATTTACCCCACCTGCTCATATAACCACCTATGAAGACCTATTGAATTTTACAGGGCATGAGGCATGGTTCGTATGATAATCTGAACAATGACGTTCTAGGCCCCTACCATGAGTGCTCCATTTTGTAGATTTTTAGATTATATTGTTTTTCTTAGCTAATAATTTAAATCACACTATTTGATCTTCGGAATAACAACACTTATCACTCAAGAAGACGCTTACGGTCAAGTCTCGCGTTACACTCGTTGTGATCACAACATAAGCTTATGTCATAGTGAAACCTGAATGGTTGATCAGGTATGCAACTGTCTTCTTTCTAGGTCAACAAAGCTTTAACATAACTGTTTTGATATGTTTCTTGACCCACCCATTTTACCATTTTGTACTATGTGTTTTAGTGGAAATCCACAATTATGCCTCTCAAGTTATGAAGGTGGCCAGGAACACATGACAGAAGGTAGTTTTTTATAAATTATGGCTTGTATGTTTGATTTATAAGGTTGTTTTATGATTAGTGATGTATAATATGATTACTTTTGTGATCATGTTGAATGCTAACTAAAAATTAGTATTGACTTTCTAGTTGCACTTAATTTTGTATTCGTGTTTGAATTGCAATGCTGAAATTTGGGACTTGAGGGAAAATGAAGTGATGGGATTTAAGTGATCTATAAATACTTGTACTCATATCTGTAATCTATGAATAGTTTAGATATGCATGTATTGCTGACACAACTTCTCTAATGCACCTTGTTATGTTGTTCTACTGTGGTTGCGTGTCAGATGGGTTGGAAAGTGCACCAAAAAAGATTTGGGTTGAAATGTGTCATTCTGCTAGAAAAATCCTGTTTTAGCAGTTGTTATAAATAGTTAATGTGTTCGTGATGTTTATGATATTAATATTAATTTAAACGATTTAATGGCTGCAGAGAACATGTTACTGCTTTCAAGCTCATGCTATTAACAGATCAGGACATTATCTTTTAGTCATTCTCTTTCAGCATCACGGCTCACAAGTTTGGCAATAAGTAGGTAATTATATCATTAGAAGTGGCAGCTGTGCTGGTCGGGTAAGGGGCCAAAACAGGTTTGCGTCATTATCCTGTTGAGAGCTTGACTCTTTTTTGTCCAACATTTTACTATTAATTTGGATAATTACCATTTAATTATTATTTACCCAACCTGCTCTATTAGCCACCTATGAAGACAGGGCATGAAACATGGTTCATATGATAATTTGGACAATGGCGGTGTAGAATCCTCCCATGGGTGCTCCTTTTTGAATATTATTATACCCTATTTTCTTTCTTAGCTGAGAATTTGTTTCCCTACAAACGCACTAACTGTTATAACTTAGGGAACACGAGTAGGAGACGAAGATCTGATCATTGAAAAAAATAACACCTATCACTCAGGAGACGCTTAGGGTTAAATCTTGTGTTACACACGTCGTTATCACAATGCAAGCTCATGTCACAGTGAAAGCTGAATCAGGTACACACCTGTCTTCTTTCTGGTCACAAAGCTGAATCCGGTACACACCTGTCTTCATTTTACCATTTAGTATGATGTGTTGTTAATAATATATAGTATTATAGTTAAAGTAACATGTTGAAGTTATTTATTATTAATATGTTGAGAGTAACGGGAAATAAGAGAGTAAGATAACATAAAATGACCCATTTATGCAGGCTTGGTTTTGCTAGAAGTTCAGCAGCAAGCATGGTTAGTGGGAAGAAACCTATTCCGGCTGTTGTATGTTTCACCAATATCCTTTCTCATGCTCCTTGTTGAATAATCTGAAATATATTATCTCTCTACTCGGTGTTGATATTAATTTTCTCTTACCAATATTTAAGCCTACTGCTACGTAAGTCGGTCCTGCGAAGAAGGCTGCTGGCAAGAAAGCGGATGGACCAAATTAACCAAAAGGTAGGTGTTGAGGTGAGTTCCTTGCGTCAAAAACACACACACAACTTATCTTATGAGATTAGGAGGTTTTGGATTGACGTGTTTTCCTTAATCAAACACCCTATGTCCCTATCTTTCTTACTAATGAAAAGATTGAAAGCATATTAGGATCTCTCATTCAAGTAGATGCTATCATCCAGTTGTAGAGTGCCGCATGGGAAGCTCGACTTGAAGGTTTCCCATTTTTAAGTTAATCATAAATAAAAATGAAACAAGAATGTTGCACGTTTAGGATGATAAATGTCCTACTAATTCCGTAGCCTACTTTGTTTTTCATATTTATCAATGATTGTGCCATCCACCAATATGTTTTTCAAGATGTTCTTTCCTGCAACAATCACCTCATTCAATGAACAAGTTGAAGCACTCCAAGAACTTGACCTGTTGGTTGAGGTTCTAATTTGTCTACCCTGTGTTGTTCTTGGTTGGAGTGAGAAGATTTTGCAGGTCCAACAACAGGTCACTGAAGTTGCCAGTCATATAGATTCTATTGCATCAAAGTTTCCAAAGAATCGGACAAATGGTTTTATATTTTTAGTTTGACGTCGCACTTACACGCCATATTATATTCCTCATTTTTAGATAGTCTCTACCATTAAACTTATTGGTGCTTTACACAAATTTGTAGATGTCACCTGTGTTGTTCTTGGTTGGAGTGAGAAATTTTGTAGGTCCAACAACAGGTCACTGAAGTTGCCAGTCATATAGGTTCTATTACATCGTTTCCAAAGAATCGAACAAATGGTTTTATATTTTTAGTTTGACGTTGCAGTTACACGCCATATATATTCCTCAATTTTTTAAATGGTTTCTACCATTAAACTTATTGGTGCTTTACACAAATTTGTAGATGTCAAGCTGCTAGTCTTAGTGCAGTAGAATCAAAGTGAAAATATCCTATGAGGTATGTTGTGTTTTTGCTTTTAGATTCTTCTAGATTGTTTATGCATTTTCGTGTTCTAATTGTTGTATATGGCAAGTTCTGTTGCTGACCAAAAGAAGACTGTTAAAGCAACAAATACTCTATCTCATGGTGATTCTTTATTAACTTGCCTCCTTACTCATGATGATACTATTAGAGATTTTACACCAGCTTTTGAAAGGATTGGAGAGTTCTGATGGGAAGGTAACCTTTTTTTCTATTAATTTTGAAATTTTATCTTGACATTGTTTTTCAGTGTGGACAGATTTGTTTGGAATCTATTGTCGCAGTTAATAAAATTGTAGAAGAATCTAATAAGGGTATACATCCTACTTGAACAGGTGCTAATTTGTATTTTTTATGAGTTTCAATTCTTTAAGTACATGTCAAAGTGGTCCGAGTCAGGTTGACTTACATTCTCTTTTTCATCTAACTTTTTACTATAGTTTGGATAATTATTGCTTTCTTTATGATCATAAAAAGAATATGGCTAAGTTTATATATCTAAACATACAATAAGATTCCAAGTATATGTATAAAAACAATTCATGAGGCTGTCTGCAGCAGAAGTTGGATTTGGACAACTTTCAACCCCATCTCTTTTGTATCTTTGTTTTTCATTTGACCCAATTTACCTTCTCTTACCACTATATAAGCATGTTGCTAAGAAGGTCGGTCCTATGAAGACGACTGCCGGCAAGCATATGGACCAAGTCAAACCAAAAGGTTAAACATGAAGATGTTGAGGTAAGTGCCTCACTTCAAAAACACACACACAAACACATAAAAATAATCTTATGAGCTTAGGAAGTTTTAAACTAATATGTTTTTTAATCGAATACACTGCCTTGCTTACTGTTGAAGAGATTAAAAGCAGATCAGGATATCTCATTCAATTAGATACTATCATCTTGTTGAAGAATGCCACATGGAAAGAGCGACTTGAGGTTTCTTATTTTCTAACTACGTATATTAAAAATGAAATACAAATGTGTCATGTTTAGTGTAATAAATATCTTATTGATTCTAAACGCTAATAGACTTTATAAATACTAATGGTAAAATTGATTATATTCTTTTTTCATTTTCGAATGACTGTGCCATTCATCAATATGTTTTTCATAATAATGATATTCTTTCCTACAACAATTACCTCATTCAAAGAACAAGTTGAAGCACTTCGAGAACTTGACCCATTGGTTGAGGTTTCACTTCTACTATGTGTTGTTTCTGGTTGGACTGAGAAGATTTTGCAGGTCCAACAACAGGTCACCGAAGTTGCCAGCCATATAGCTTCTACTACATCAAAGTTGTCAAAAAATTGTGGTGTACTTTGCCTTGGAGGTAAATAAGATTACATCAACATATAGTAGTTTTTTTGCAATGTCAAATTGATATTATAATTTTGCCACTTGCAGAAACATAGCTCTTATGAAACAACATGGTCTTCTAAGTTTGCTTTACATCTGAACTTTAAAATTTTGCGTGATGACAGGTATTGTGAAGGGTGCTGATATTAAGGCCCTTGCACAAGCTATGAAATGTATAACCACTTTCTCCGAGTCGGTGGTCCAGTTTTTGTTTTTAAAGAGCATGTGTAGTTAAGCGTTCAACTTGGTGTTCTTTGGGCTCTATCCTGGACAAATGGTTTTATATCTTTAGTTTGACATTCAAGTTACACCCTATATATATCCTAAATTTTGTTGATTTTCAAGATCATGAAAGAGCTCACAAATCCATAAGTTCTTAGTTAGGGTCTGATGTGAATGGTTTCTGCAAGGATACTGGTTTACGATCAAGTGCTCCTGCTACTAGATGGACTACCATTAAGCTTGTTATTGGTGCTTTACTTAAATTTGTGGGCCCCTGATATTATCAGAGGGTTATTGTCAGATGGCAAGCTGCTCTTCTTAGTGCAGTAGAAGCAGAGTGAAAAATATGCTTTGAGGTATGGTTGTGTTTTTGCTTTGAAATTTTTCTAGATTGTTTCTGCTGCATTTTTTGGTGTTGTAAATTCATTTGTTTTCTGGCAAGATGCAGCTGCTGCTCAAAAGAAGACGGTTAAAGCAACTGTTATCTCGTGGCGGTGTTTTGATATTAATGGAAAGATACCACCAGCAGAAGGATTATAGAGTTTTGATAGGAAGGTAACAATGTGTTTATTAATTTTGGAACTTTATCTTGACATTGTTTTTGGGTGTGTACAGATTCGTTTGGAATCTATTGAAACATCTGACTAATTGGTGGAAGAGACTAATAAGCATTTTCATCCTTCTTTGAATTTTGGTGAGTTCAATTCTTTTAGTACATGGCAAAGGAGATCTGTGGAATAGGTTGGCTTACGTTTTCTTTTTTGCCTAACTTTTTACTATTATTTTGGATATATACTGTGTCAATTTATGGTTAAATAAACGATATTGCTAAAAATAATTATCTGAATGTACAATAAAATTCTAAATATGTGCATAAAAACAATTTATGATGTTGTCGGCAGCAAAAGTAGAATTTGGATGACTTTTAACCCCATCTAATTTTTCTATTCTTTTTTCTCTTTGACACAAATTTGACCCTATTGTGATGAAAGCACGGCCCAAAAGAAGGGACAGTCTCATCAAATATTGTGTATCGATCAATATTTGATCCATTTATGTGTAATGGGTCGATTTGAAAAAGAAATTTTTGGTGAGTAAAATTATTATTAGAATGATATTCAAGATGATTTTCATTGAGAATAATGATAGGTATATATACAAACTGTGATCTTGTCGGCATCGGTGTAAGCAAGTAAAGATAACTGCGGTGTGGGTCCTAAGAGAAGACCAAAGTTAGAAGTGCCATGGATATACCGTAAATCTGTTTGAGTGCATTCCAATAATCAATCCAAGGAGAGTGCATATGCATACAGATTTGCTGGACAGCATATGTAATGTCAGGACGCGTGAAAGTAAGGTATTGTAGGGCGCCTGCAAGACTCTTATAAGTGCTCGGGTCTTCAAACAAGGGACCGGAGGAATCACTCAATTTGGATTGAGTGTCCACGGGAGTTGGGACAGGCTTGCAAGAATCCATGGCAGCCCGATGTAGAATGTCTTTTGCATAGGCCTGTTGAGAGAGGAACATGTGATCACCGGTGCGGGTGACCGAAATCCCAAGAAAGTAGCTCAAGGGCCCCAAATCTTTCATCGCAAATTCACTAGCAAGTGAAGAGATGAAATGGTTGCGAAGATCATCAGAAGAGGTGGTGAGGATTATGTCATCGACATAGATCAACAAGTAAGGGTATGAGACCCTGGTGGTATATAAAAAGAGAGTTGTCGGACTTGCTTTGGGTGAAGCCAAGTAATAGAACAAAATCCGTAAAACATTGATACCACGCATGAGGAGCCTGTTTTAGGCCGTATAGAGATTTCTTAAGACGGCATACATGATCCGGATAATCCTGATGTCGAAAGCCCATGGGCTGGTGCATATATACTGTCTCGAACAGATGTCCATGAAGAAATGCGTTGGTGACATCAAGTTGGTGAACTTTCCAAGACCGAGAAAGAGCTAGGGATAAGACCAACCGAATAGTAGCCGGTTTGACCACTGGACTAAATGTTTCCCCACAATCGATACCCACTTGCTGTTTTCTGCCGTCGCATACTAGTCTGGCCTTATAACGTTCAAGGCTTCCATCTGATCTAAACTTATGCTTAAAAAGCCACATACTGCGAATAATGTTCATGTTTGGTGTGCGAGGAACAAGTTCCCAGGTCTTATTTTTAATAAGAGCACTAAATTCATCATTCATAGCCTTGTACCATTCTGGTGAGGACAGAGCAACTTGTGGGTTTTTAGGAATGGGAATGGTGGCGGTGTGAAGGTTAAGGTTTGGGTTGATTTGTTTTGAAATGCCATTCATAGCGCGAGTGCGCATGGTGCGGTTAGGAGGAGATGGTGGGGTGGGGAGTGTGGATGGAGGAGGAGGGATGGTAGAATGGGTGGGTTCTGCTATAGCGTGACTCGGGAAGAAAACCGTCTGAGGTTGTTTGCGGCTATAAGTATGGAGGATTGGAGGTGGGTTGGGCTGAGGCACGGGTGCATTGGGTTGGCCCAGGAATGAGGGCTCAGAAGGAGATGCGGTATCTTGGAGAGTGGAGGTGTTTGGGTTTAGGCTAGAGCAGGGAAAGGGTTGGGCTGTGGCAGGAGGAGTAGGTTGAGAAGAAGGTGGTGTGGATGGGGCGGAGCCCGAAGGATGGAAACTTGGGACCATAGAAGGGGATTTAGAGGGGGGAAGAAAGTCATAAGATAGGGAGTGGTGGGTGAACGGATGTGAAACGGAAAAATGGATTCCTCAAAGTGAACATGACGATTAATGGAGATTTTGTTAGTTTGAAGGTCGAGGCACTTGTAGCCATAATGGTTAGTGGGTTAACCAATAAACACACAAGGTTAGGAGCGGTTTGCTAATTTGTGAATTTTATTGGAGGGAAGAAGGGGGTAGCACATACAACCAAAGATACGTAGGTGATCATATGTGGGTGGCATTTGTAGGGAAGGGTGGTGGGTGAGAGGAAGTTATGGTTTTTACTTGGAAGAATATTGAGAAGGTAGGTAGCAGCTTCAAGTGCATGATGCAAAAAATTTGATGGGAGGGAGGATTGAGCTAAAAGAGTGCGAAGCATGTTGTTGATTGTGCAGATTTTGCATTCCGCTTTCCCGTTTAGGGAGGACGTGTGAGGGCAGTGAACCGGAATTGCATGCCGTTTTGATGACAAAAGGTTTGAAATTGATGGTTCGCATATTCTGTTCCATTGTCACATTGGAATTGTTTTATTTTGCGCTCAAATTGGGTATGGACCATAGTCATATGGTTCGCTAGTTATGCCACGATTTTCGATTTGGATCGCTCGTACCAAAACGTGGTACGAATGCGTTCCGGAACGCTCCGGTTCGCGATTTCAACTATTAAATTAACGTTCCAGAAATGAAAGAGATGAAGAATAGAGATTGATGAAGCATAGGGTGGTGGTTTCTGAACTAGAGATGAAAAACAAAGATTAAGATGAAGCATTCTTTTTTCAGTTTTAGTTTGGTTCTAAAATCGACCTACACTCAATTGAGAATCAAAAGCCTTTGATCTTCATGCTTCATACCTATAAGCTTCCGATCAGGACCTGTAATACATACGAACAATTATTCTCTAGAACAGACAAGAGTGAGGAATGACGTATTTGGTAGTGGCTGCAATAGATTAGGGCTTCACAACTGTAACATCTGTTGTTTTCAAAACTTAAACCTAAACCCGTATCCACTTTGAACTTTTGTTATTAAAATTTTTAATAATTCTAATGGGTTAAATGCATAAAATGTACAACTTAACCAATGTTGATAATAGTTTTATTTAATTTTCCATTTATCAAAATCATTTAAACAATTTATATTAATTTTATAAGTTATAAAATAGAGTTTTATAAATGTATGAGGTTTTAATTGTTATTCATGTGTTTTAACTACTAAATTAAAAAAAATAAAGAATTAAATTTCAAAGTTAAACAAACTTATGAAGTTATAAAAGTTTTATAAGTAACTTGGATTAATTTTAAAACTAGGGTTTAAGTTGTAAATTAAAAAAAATAATTTACAAACTATTTACATTAAATGTAAGTTTTCTAAAACATCAGGGACCAAAGTGTAAATTTATTTTAAAACCTCAAATTTACCCAAACCGCCCTTGTCCGTCGATTCTTTCTGTCTCCGCCGGTCTCCGGCCGTCTCCGGCGACATTTCCATACCAAAAACGTTCGATTAAAACGCAATTAAACTATATTAAACCGCTCGTGGACCTACTTCGAACTCAAGGACCCGTTTCAGTTGAGTTATTCGACGGTTATGGGGTTATTATTGAAACCAAAACATTACATTCAAAACCGAAATCGTTCACCGCGTTCTTTAATACCATTAAACAAATTAATTGATAAAAAACGCTCCTTTGAGAGTTTTGAACTTGATTATATCAACCAATTATGTTAACACCAGGTAATTATAGTCGAACGATACTCGAAACAACCGAAATCAAAACTGAATTCATCTAAGTGGCACCATATCGAATCAAAGCTAATTAACAGAGGGGAAATGTTCCACTCGATCTATTTCAAATTTCAATACTTTCAATTGCTCGAAAATCCGCTCAAACATCGATTCTAAGTACCCCTATTCATCACGAGTGGGTTGAAGCTATACCAGGCATAGTTACGTCAAAACGTGCGTAATCGAGTAAGTTATACACACCCACATACTCGAATTTACAAGGGGAATCAAAGCCCTATGTTTATTTCAGTAATCATTATCGTTTTGGTGATCAATTTTGGATTCAATCATTCTAGGGTTCTTGGTGATTGGGGGTTATTTGAATAAATATATTTAAATATTTATAGCGGGATTTGTAACAAGATTGAGCTCTGGCCCAACTAGTTACAACAGTTACCTTATACACAAGGGACCCGGGTTCGACCCCGAGTACCCTCATCCCTTTTATCTTTATTTTTTTTAATTACATAAAGTTTTAATATATTGTTTAATTAAAATTATAATTACCTTATTAACAAAAATATCTCAAAAATTATTAAATTAATTTTTAAAGGTTTTATAAACTTATAACTCATAAATTTAATAAACTTTTAAAGAATAAAAAGGCTATAAAAACTTTATTAAGTCTTTTATATATTACAAATATATTATAGTCCAAACTTGGATTATTTCAAAACACTTCAAACCTACATATTACAAATACTTTAAATGTTAATCATATAAATGATTATTTAAATAATTAATTATCCATTTAATCATGTTATATCATATTTAGTTGATATTCTCTAAAATTTTATTTAAACTCTTGAAACCTATAAAACAATAGATTATACTTCATAAAATCTTGTATTATAAGATGTTTTATAATAAATAATTTTAAAAGTTCAAAACTGTATAAAATGATTTTAAATAATTTTAAAGTCATTAAAATAAGTATTTAATTAATTCTCTTTATCAAATAATTAATTAATTATCTCTTTTCACACATTATACTTAATCTTTATTTAAAACAATAAACTAAATTGTTGAATCATTTTAATTATTACCGGTCTTTATTGATTTATACCATTTTTATTAAACTAAAATGTAAGCGATTTATTATTTTATTTAATTATTTAAACCTCCAAATTCCCAATTGAAACCCTAATTCACACTTATTCATTAATCTTACCTTTAAACTTAACCTTGGAATATATATATATACGTTAGGTATCTTGTATAAACGAATCGTTGGAGCATCGTTAATTCTTACTATCGTCTTATTTATTTCACGTGAGTATTTCTATACTCCTTTTTCATATTTTCACACTTTGGGGTGAAACATGTTACTTTATAACTATTGCACTTGTAAACGTTTGATTCTTGTAAACTTATGGTAATTTACTTGTGTGTTGTGGTTAGTTGAACTTTGTAGCTACCATGTAATGTCGAATATATATACAATCATTAACTATTGCTAGCCTGACGACGTCATAGATCTATGGGCCTGACAAGCCTGTTTGGTTGATCCAAGTACACTTAGCTAATCGTATATACTTGTAAACGTTTGAGACTTGTAAAACTTTGTCAAGGTTTGATTGTGCATTCTATCTTACATCCCTAGTTACTTTGTTCTCTAATTTACAACATGAATTGCCATCTTTTATATACTTATGTATGAACACTATGGAAATCTCACCAACTTTCAAAGTTGACCCTTTATTTTTAACATGTTTCAGGTTTACTATTTGTGGATTCTCTTCGTGCTCATATAAGACTTGGACCTAGTTTAACTTAACATGTTATTTTTTGTTTGATGCTTTTGTATTGTATGAACTTATTTGTCTTGTAATATTTAATGAATAATGACATTTAATATTATTTCAACTTAATTAGTTCCATATGCTATGAGCAATCGTTTCACATTCGTCCGCCCCGATGATTCCGCCGTCGGTCGGGGTGTGACAGATTGGTATCAGAGCCATGGTTATAGGGATTTAATTTATTATTAATTGAATGACCTAGACTATAACTAAGTACCTTTACACATGCATCCTCTCATGTATTTTAGATGCTTAGATAGGATTTTATGTGCCTTATATGTTTATATTTGATTATGTGATTATGTGCCTTATGTGATTTCTCTTATACTTTGATTCTTATCAATGCACACATAAATCTTAATCATATTCTAAGGCATTATATGCCTAAATCAAATGGTTTTCAAAATGAGCTTTGAATCGTTATTCGTGGTTTTCAAGTCTCGTCAAAGTCTATGTCCTATAACTTGAAACATGTAATGCTGAAAGAGTGGAATGCCTGTATCTCGAGGTGTTCTGTCTAGGCAAGGTATTCATATAAATCCAAATCAACCGATGGATCCGTTTACCTTACCTGGGAACCCTTGGAGTGAGTGTCTGCTTATAGGTACGCATGTATTCATTAAGATTGTAGTTGACATAATACTTTGATAAGTCAATGTAATGTTTTGGTTTGTAAACCGAATGTTACACTCGAAATATCTTGTTATTTTGACTCGTCTCTTCATTGATTTTGTTCCCTTGAATCTTAAACTCATTATCCTAAATCTCTTAACGACCCTTAATAATATTTTCCAAATGCCTTCCCCTCAAAACCGCACTTATCCTGGAAACCTATTGCAATGATGCCCTCATTTTAAACTGAATCCTTAATCATAACAAATACGATTCTCGTATCAGCGTAACACTAATAAAACTTTGAAACACTAATGACATAAGTAAACAAAAATCGAGCATCGAGAAACCTCGTAAAAGTTGTTTCCTTGAGAAGTTCTTATGAATTCCTTATTCCATTTAAAAACATCATGAACTTATCTCCGAGCCTCGTATCACACTAATACTTAGTGCTTCACTCATGACAAAACCTTTCTAACCGTCTTGAACCATTTAAAATACAAACGTTTATCAGCTAAAAAATTTAAGTTAATAATCTTGTATCGTTTGTCAAGAACACATGCAATCATATATTATGAAACTTAACAAACTTAAGCATAACAAATCTTGTTGAATTTAAACGCTTCCAAGAGTTCACGTGTAAACGTGAAATCGTATCCAAGTCTCCTCATATCCTTTAAATTAGTCTACTTGTGATTAAATTTCAGGACGGAATTTCTTAAAGTAGGGGAGACTGTAACATCTGCTGTTTTCAAAACTTAAACCTAAACCCGTATCCACTTTGAACTTTTGTTATTAAAATTTTTAATAATTCTAATGGGTTAAATGCATCAAATGTACAACTTAACAAATGTTGATAATAGTTTTATTTAATTTTCCATTTATCAAAATCATTTAAACAATTTATATTAATTTTATAAGTTATAAAATAGAGTTTTATAAATGTATGAGGTTTTAATTGTTATTCATGTGTTTTAACTACTAAATTAAAAAAATAATATTGGATATTGATCAAAATGAACCGATGTTTATCTATTCATTTATCACATATTTGTAGGATTAGGTTTTAGTCTGTTGCTTTTTCCCTTGCTTTTCTTTTGGCCTTCGGCTATATATGTATGCATTTTCTTTGTTTTGAATAATGAAGTAATAATCAGCTCTTGATCACCAAATTCTTCATGGTATCAGAGCGGGCATACCAAAATTAAAATCATAAACTATCAATCGATGGCAGGAGACAAGGCAGAGAGTTCGCCCAGCGGCAGTGGTGCTGTCGAACTTATCGATGTAAACTTGCCTTTCTACCTGCATCCTTCGGACTACCCAAAATAGATGCAGGTTAACGAAAGCCTGTCTGACAATAACTTCAATGATTGGATTCAGGAAATAACCAATTTTCTGTTTGCCAAAAACAAAATCAGGTTCGTTGATGGATCCGTGAAGAAACCGGAGAAGACAGACAAGAAGTATATGCAGTGGATGAGATGTGACGCCATGATAAAAAGGTGGCTCACTACGGCTATGGAGAAGGAGATACGGGCGAGCGTTAAATACGCGAACACGGTTGTAGAGATATGGAAGGATTTGCACGAAAGATTTGGTAAAGAGAGTGCGCCAAGAACGTATGAAATCAAGCGATCCATCACGATGACCCGTCAAGAAGAATCCACGGTATCGGCTTATTACACGAAACTGAGAGGACTATGGGATGAAATAGATACCATGCTGCCAGTGCCTCGGTGTGAATGTGAAGGATGCACGTGCGATATCGGAAAGAAATTGGTAGAATTAAAAGAAAAGGAAATATTATATGAATTTTTAATGGGGTTGAATTCTGATTTTGCAGTGATTAGAACTCAAATTCTTGCTATGAAACCAACACCAACACTTGGTGTGGCTTATCACCTAGTGGCTGAGGATGAGCAGCAAAGAAAGATCACTTCTGGAAAGAAGACTTAGACAGAAACGATAGCCTTTCAAGCTGCTCAACAGGGAAGACGGGATGCGGAATCCGAAAGGAAGCCATGGCAGAAGACGGAGAAGGCGCAGCCAAGCGCTAAGGTGGGGCACTGCACGTTTTGCGGGAGAAACGGGCATGTTTGTGAGGGTTGTTTTAAACTTATCGGATACCCGGATTGGTTTTTTGGGAAAGAAAAGAAAGAAAACTCTAAACCGAAGGCAGCTGTGGCAAAGGCACAATCCAGTCCGGTTCCAGGTCTCAGTGATGAACAGCACAACATGTTTCTCAAATTTTTCGGGAAGAAAGAAGAACAAAAGGAGAAGAAGACTAACCCTCCAGCAGCGAATATGGCAGGTAGTTTTGACAAAAACGATGATTGGATCATGGACTCCGGGGCGACCGATTCCATGACACATGTTCGGGGATTGCTCGACAATCTTACGACGGGTGCTAATGAATTGCCGGTCATAATTCCTAATGGCCAAACCATTCCTGTAAAAGGGAATGGAGAGGTTCTTTTCAAAGGGGGGGTTAGAGTGAAAAATGTGCTTTTTGTCCCAAATTTTAAGTGTAACCTTTTGTCGGTCCGTAGACTAACCCAAGATTTGCAATGTGCTATCACTTTTTTTCCGGATTTCTTTGTTATGCAGGGATTGAGGACGAGGAGCTTGATTGGAACAGGTAGGTGCAGTGGTGGTCTTTATAGGATGGAAGCGATTCAAAGAAATCCGAAGGCTATGACTGTGGAAGCAACAAATGTATGGCATAGGAGACTTGGTCATCCATCTAGTATTAAACTCTCTCACATTAGTTATTTGAAAGATATTTTTTTTGATTCAGAAAAGGATCTTTGTGACTCTTGTGTTAGAGCTAAATTAACTAGATTACCTTTTTCAACTAGTTCAATAAAGACCATCGAATGTTTTGATATTGTGCATTGTGATATTTGGGGAAGTTATAGAACTCCTTCACTCACTAGTGGAAGGTATTTTCTCACATTGGTGGATGATTTTAGTAGGGCCGTTTGGGTATATATTCTTAAGCACAAGAATGAAGCGAGTGATTGTTTAATCAATTTCTACAACATGGTAGAAACTCAATTTGAAAAGAAAATTAAACGTGTCCGTTGTGACAATGGAGGAGAATTCACCTCGAATAAAATGAAGGCATTCTATAATGATCATGGCATCATTATAGAAACCACATGTCCTCACACTCCTCAACAAAATAGGGTGGTGGAGCGAAAGCACATGCATCTCCTAGAAGTTGCTAGAGCTTTGAGGTTTGAAGCAAATTTACGGTCAAATTTTGGGCGGAATGTGTGTTAACGGCTACATATATTATTAATAGGCTGCCATCAAAGGTAATAAAGCAAAAAACACCCTATGAAATTATGTTTGGAAAAAGGCCGATGTACAAACACATGCGGGTATTTGGGTGTTTGGCATATTTTCAAAACACTAACACCAAGGGAGACAAACTTGAACAAGAGCAAATGCAGGTGTTTTCTTAGGCTACCCCTTTGGCACCAAGGATACAAAATATATGATTTGGAACAAAATAAATTGTTATTTCTAGAGATGTCCTCTTTTTTGAAAGTATATTTCCTTTTGTGATTGGTAGGCCCACTACCATTCAAGGAGACAATGAAATATTGAAGGAATATAATGCATATTTCGAGTACAGGGACCGTTGTGAAATAAAGATGAAGTAATTGGAGTACAGGTACCTAGCAACGTTGACCATTCCTTGAATGGTGATCCTTTGGTTGACAACTCTTCACCATGTGCACGTGAAACAGAGAACTCATGCATACACCAACCTGCCATGAAACAAATACCAGTAGCCCATGCACCACAAATGTCCAGAATGAAACCGGTACCGCTGAAGTTCATCAACGACAACAACGAACTCGAACGCAGCCATCACGACTACGAGATTATCACGTGAAGCTTCCTCCTTCGATCGACCACGCACACCCGCCTTCCAATCAAGCATCGTCCACGGTACATCCCCTTGCCCATTATGTTTCTTATGATAATTTTTCTGCTGCTCACAAAACATTTCTTGCGGCCATCACCAATCATGATAAGCCAAAAACATTTTACCAAGCTTCACAGGATGAGCGATGGAGGGAGGCGATGAAAAAGGAGATCAAGGCTCTTGAACAAAATGAAACATGGTCTCTTGAAAAGTTGCCTCCCGGGAAGAAAGCTATTGATTCGAAGTGGGTTTATAAAATCAAGTATAAACCGATGGAAGTATTGAAAGATTCAAGGCGAGACTGGTCGCTAAAGGTTTCACTCAAATGGAGGGGGTGGATTATCATGAAACGTTTGCCCCAGTTGCAAAGTTGGTCACTATGACAACTCTTCTCGCCTTAGCCACGAAACGAGATTGGATCATCCATCAATTGGATGTGAACAATGCGTTTTTACACGGGGACTTGGAAGAGGAAGTTTACATGAAGATTCCTCAAGGATTTTCAAAAGAAAATGAAACCAGGGTATGTCGGTTAAAAAAGTCTATCTATGGACTTAAACAAGCTTCACGCAATTGGTATCATAAATTTACTACTGCTCTTTCGGATGTGGGTTTTATCCAGTCAAAAGCCGATCATTCCTTGTTCCTATATAAGCACAAAACAATATTTGTTGCAGCCTTGATCTATGTCGATGATGTGGTTATCGTTGGAAATCACATGGAAACCATTCACCAAACCAAATCGCATCTCCATGATCTCTTCAGCATTAAGGATCTTGGGCCTCTAAAGTATTTTTGGGCATCGAAGTTGCGCGGACAAAGGAAGGACTAGTGTTGAGTCAAAGGAAATATACACTAGACATTTTGCAAGATAGTGGGCTTCTTGGATGCAAGCCGAGTCCTTTTCCTATGGAATCTACTTTGAAGCTTGGTAAGGGGGAGGAAGAACAGCGGGTTGATGCAAATCAATACAAGCGTTTAGTTGGACGACTACTTTATTTGCAAGCTACTCGACCGGATATCACTTATTCGGTAAATATATTAAGTCTATTTGTTTCGGATCCTCGTCAAACTCACATGGAGGCAGCCACTAGAGTGTTAAGGTACCTCAAAGCGACTCCTGGTCAAGGGATCCTTTTATCAAAAGGTGGAACACGACTTCTTTCCTATTGTGATGTGGATTGGCTAGGTTGTCCCTTATCGAGACGTTCAAGAACTAGTTATCTTCTATTGTTGGGTGGAGCTCCTATATCATGGAAGTCAAAGAAACAATCGGTTGTTTCCCGTTCCTCGGCAGAAGCAGAATATAGAGCCATGGCAACAACCGTTAGCGAAATTTTGTGGGTTCGGTGGTTGTTAACCGAACTTGATGAAACACAACATGGTGGAACAGTCTTGTTTTGTGATAATGAAGCAGCACGACACATCGCTAACAATCCAGTTTTCCACAAGAGAACAAAACACGTGGAAATGGATTGTTATTTTGTTCGGGAATGAATTGAATCAAAAGAGATAGATCCGAGGTACATTGAAACAAAACTTCAGGTACCAGACCTTCTTACCAAACCACTTGGGACCAAGAAACTTCAAGAGCTACTTGTCAAGCTGGACATGAAAGACTTACATGCTCCAGCTTGAGGGGAAGTGTTGGATATTGATCAAAATGAGCTGATGTTTATCTATTCATTATCACATATGTATAGGATTAGGTGTTAGTCTGTTGCTTTTTCCCTTGCTTTTCTCTTGGCCTTCGGCTATATATGTATGCTTTTTCTTTGTTTTAAATAATGAAGTAATAATCAGCTCTTGATCACCAAATTCTTCAAATAAAGAATTAAATTTCAAAGTTAAACAAACTTATGAAGTTATAAAAGTTTTATAAGTAACTTGGATTAATTTTAAAACTAGGGTTTAAGTTGTAAATTAAAAAAAATAATTTACAAACTATTTACATTAAATGTAAGTTTTCTAAAACATCAGGGACCAAAGTGTAAATTTATTTTAAAACCTCAAATTTACCCAAACCACCCCCTTGCCCGTCGATTCTTTCTGTCTCCGGTCGGCCTCCAGCCATCTCCGGTGACATTTCCATACCAAAAACGTTCGATTAAAATGCAATTAAACTATATTAAACCGCTCGTGGACCTACTTCGAACTCAAGGACCCGTTTCAGTTGAGTTATTCGACGGTTATGGGGTTATTATTGAAACCGAAACATTACATTCAAAACCGAAATCGTTCACCGCGTTCTTTATTACCATTAAGCAAATTAATTGATAAAAAACGCTCCTTTGAGAGTTTTGAACTTGATTATATCAACCAATTATGTTAACACCAGGTAATTATAGTTGAACGATACTCGAAACAACCGAAATCAAAACTGAATTCATCTAAGTGGCACCATATCGAATCAAAGCTAATTAACAGAGGGGAAATGTTCCACTAGATCTATTTCAACTTTCAATTGCTCGAAAATCCGCTCAAACATCGATTCTAAGTACCCCTATTCATCACGAGTGGGTTGAAGCATACCAGGCATAGTTACGTCAAAACGTGCATAATCGAGTAAGTTATACACACCCACATACTCGAATTTACAAGGGGAATCAAAGCCCTATGTTATTTCGGTGATCATTATCGTTTTGGTGATCAATTTTGGATTCAATCATTCTAGGGTTCTTGGTGATTTGGGGGTTATTTGAATATATATATTTAAATATTTACAGCGGAATTTGTAACAAGATTGAGCTCTGGCCCAACTGGTTACAACAGTTACCTTATACACAAAGGACCCGGGTTCGACCCCGGGTACCCTCATCCCTTTTATCTTTATTTCTTTTAAGTTTTTTTAATTACATAAAGTTTTAATATATTGTTTAATTAAAATTATAATTACCTTATTAACAAAATATTTCAAAATTTATTAAATTAATTTTTAAAGGTTTTATAAACTTATAACTCATAAATTTAATAAACTTTTAAAGAATAAAAAGGTTATAAAAACATTATTAAGTCTTTTATATATTACAAATATATTATAGTCCAAACTTGGATTATTTCAAAACACTTCAAAAGTACATATTACAAATACTTTAAATGTTTAATCATATAAATGATTATTTAAATAAATATTTAAATAATTAATTATCCATTTAATCATGTTATATCATATTTAGTTGATATTCTCTAAAATTTTATTTAAACTCTTGAAACCTATAAAACAATAGATTATACTTCATTTTTATTAAAATCTTGTATTATAAGATGTTTTATAATAAATAATTTTAAAAGTTCAAAACTGTATAAAATGATTTTAAATAATTTTAAAGTCATTAAAATAAGTATTTAATTAATTATCTTTATCAAATAATTAATTAATTATCTCTTTTCACACATTATACTTAATCTTTATTTAAAACAATAAACTAAATTGTTGAATCATTTTAATTATTACCGGTCTTAATTGATTTATACCATCTTTATTAAACTAAAACGTAAGCGATTTATTATTTTATTTAATTATTTAAACCTTCAAATTCCCAATTAAAACCCTAGTTCACACTTATTCATTAATTTTACCTTTAAACTTAACCTTGGAATATATATATATATATATATATATATATATATAATATATATATATATATATTATATATATATATATATACATTAGGTATCTTGTATAAACGAATCGTTGGAGCATCGTTAATTCTTACTATCGTCTTATTTATTTCACGTGAGTATTTCTATACTCCTTTTTCATATTTTCACACTTTAGGGTGAAACATGTTACTTTATAACCATTGCACTTGTAAACGTTTGATTCTTGTAAACTTATGGCAATTTACTTGTGTGTTGTGGTTAGTTGAACTTTGTAGCTACCATGTAATGTCGAATATATGTACAATCATTAACTATTTGCTAGCCTGACGACGTCATAGATCTATGGGCCTGACAAGCCTGCTTGGTTGATCCAAGTACACTTAGCTAATCGTATATACTTGTAAACGTTTGAGACTTGTAAAACTTTGTCAAGGTTTGATTGTGCATTCTGTCTTACATCCCTAGTTACTTTGTTCTCTAATTTACAACGTGAATTGCCATCTTTTATATACTTATGTATCAAAACTATGGAAATCTCACCAACTTTCAAAGTTGAGCCTTTATTTTTAACATGTTTCAGGTTTACTATTTGTGGATTCTCTTCGTGCTCATATAAGACTTGGACCTAGTTTAACTTAACATGTTATTTTTTTTGTTTGATGCTTTTGTATTGTATAAACTTATTTGTCTTGTAATATTTAATGAATAATGACATTTAATATTATTTCAACTTAATTAGTTCTATGTGCTATGAGCAATCGTTTCACATTCGTCCGCCCTGATGATTCTGTCGTCGGTCGGGGTGTGACAACAATAAAACCTAATCTTTGAGAATGTACAATTGTGAGCCCGTATTTATTTTCTTAAATGGCCTTTTTTAAGTTTATTAAGTAGTTTAATGGACTTAAATAATATTAATTGGGCCAAAATTTTAATATAAGGCTTGAAGTTACTTGTGAAATCTATGTAGAAAAATAACACCTATTTTAATTTGTACATCGTACCACATTAAATGGTACATCATACCGGAACGATCCGAAATGAGCCTACCCCTCTTCGTACCGAATTTTAGGGACCTAGCGAGTTGCGATCCCGTTCCACGTACCCGTACCGGAGCGTACCGCGAACCATGTGACTATGGTATGGACATAGTTATTAAAATGTGTAAAAGTTTTGAAAACTTGTGACTTATGACTTATCGGGTATGTCCATAGGAAGTTGGTAAAGTCATCGAAAATAAGACATAGTAACGATGTCCACCAGTGCTAAGGACCGGTGATGTCCATAGATCGCTGTGAACAATGTCAAAAGGTAAATAAGTTTTATTTAATGAGTCATAAAAAGGAAGTTTAACACTTTTGCCAAAAATGCATGATTGAAAAATAGTCTCATGACATTTTCCATAACTAATACATAAAGAAGATTTTAAGGAATGCAATAAATTTTGTCCCGGATGCCTAAGTCGTTGATGCCAATGGTCTTGAGTGATGGCAGCAAAAGTGGATGGAGGAGAGGAGAGGCTTTGAAAAGGAGTTGTGAGGGGATAAAGATCGCCCGAGCTCTTGCATCGAAGGATGGGGCCCTTGGTCTTGAGGTCCTTCACAAGAAAACCGAAAGGGTCAAATTCAATGGATATCAAATTATCAGTGGTAAGACGTTGGACATAAATAAGATTTTTAATTAGTTGAAGGGCATATAGAACATTATTGAATTTAAGGGGTGGGAATGGGTGTGGTAAAGTGAAGTTGCCTTGTCCAAGAACCGGGATGGTCATGCCATTGCCGACTATAATATGTTTAGAAGTGCTACCATTAAAAAAGACGGGGAAATGTTACCTTGTTGGTTTCCCATGTGACCCGTTGCTCCAGTGTCCATATAACTGACCGGATCCTGTTGATTTAGAGATAACGTGTAGAGGGCTTGAGCAATGTCTGTTGAAACTGGACTGGCGGTGTAGGCTGAGAAGGTGCTAGCCTAAGGATGCCTGCACCTGGATTGGGTTTGGGCATCGATGGGTATGGGCATGGTGGGCTCGGTTGTGCCGTGGGCCAGTTTGGGCCTGGTTGTTCAATAGGGAGGCCCACTGATTAGAAGCACAAGTTTATGGGAAAACAATGTAAGGGTGTTGGAAATTAGAGGTCCGACCCCCGCGACCAGAAGGACGCGCCCCCTGCCCCGTCCCCGGCTGCGACCTCGTCCACGATTTCGGTCATAAGACTGAGTAGCATGGTTGTTAGATGGTGAGGGGTTGGTCGTGACAGCCGTAAGTGCGGTGGCAGACGATTGAGCGGCCTGAACCGCCTCATGCTTTTTCTTGCTCTCTTCCATGGTGAGATGCGAACGTGCTTCATGAAAATCAGGTAGGGGTCGCGATTCTGTAGTATTGTTGAAATCCCATCATACTATTCTGTAAGACCGGTTAACAGCTGAAGGATGAGACGTTGATTGTCAAGTAGGGCCCCGACACTAGTGAGTTGATCGGACATGTGTTTAACCCGTTGGCAGTAGGCTGACATGCTTGAAAAATTCTCCAATTGAACATTGGAGAACTCCTATTGAAGGAAGATAGACCTGGTGTTCTTATTATCTTTGAACAACCCTTCCAAGTGGTCCAGGCTTGATGAGCGGTTGCGCCAGGTTGCATAATGGTGTGCAGGAGATCTGTGGAGATTGTTCCATAGATCCACTGCAGAACAATAGCATCAATACGTGACTAGAGAGCATCATAGGAGAAGAGGTAGCTTTCTTTCCACCATCGGTGGTTGTTTTGGGGTGGAGATGGTCGAAAACTTCATACGCACGACAATGGACCTGAAAGAGTTCTGACCATGTCGTGTAATGAGTTGTTTCGACTTCAAGAATGATAGGGATGAAGTTTTTAATGTTGGATACGTTCATGGTAGGGTGTATTTTGGTATCCATGAGAGAAGGGTGAGCGGGATCTGAAAAATTGAAGAGGGAGAGGCAGCAGAAAGTGAAAGGCAGAGGGGGTAGGGTTAATAGGATCGATAGAGGTGTGATACCATATTAGAATGATATTCAATATGATTTTCATTGAGAATAATGATAGGTATATATACAAAGTGTGATGAGATCTTGTCTCAATCAATATTAATGGCCTAGGATCTAAATGAATCAATACTATATCTACATATGGCAATTACAATGATTGCTATGTATACGATATCTATTAGAAACCTACTCCGGATATTGTGAGTTTTACCAACATCCTGTTTCATATTGTTTTTTGTTCAACCATTGAAATATCTTAACTTTCTCTTACCACTATTTAAGCATTTTGCTAAGAAGGTTGGTCCTATGAAGACGACTGCCGGCAAGAAAGCATATGGACCAAGTCAAACCAAAAGGTTAACATGAAGATATTGAGAATAATAATAGGTATATATACAAACTGTGATGAGATCTTGTCTCAATCAATATTAATGGCTTAGGATCTAAATGAATCAATACTATATCAATATTAATGACCTAGGATCTAAATGAATCAATACTATATTTACATATGGCAATTACAATCATTACTATGTATACGATATCTATTAATTATTTTAATCATTTTGTTTCACAAAAAAATTATTTTTTTAAAACACAAGTTTTGAAATGTATTAATCTAAAAAAGTTTGATGTTTTAGAAAAATTGTTTGTATAGAAATTGCATTTATGTAAAGAGATTTTTTCTTAATTAAAAAAAAAATCTTAAAATGAATTAAATAAATTTATTAGTAGTTAATGTAATTATTTATTAGAAAAAAGAAGTGGGAAAATAATTTTTAGAAGCTCTATAATTGCGTCATGTGTCATCAAAAACCTTTTTTTATTAGTATGTATAGATAGATTCTTAAAGTAACATGCACATGAAGTTGTTAAAATGAGTTCCTTGCATTGAAAACGCACGCATACATATACACACATATAAAAATAATCTATGAACTTGGGGAGTTTTTGACTAACATTATGTCATAAGGAGGTCTTTTTGGACTAACATCGAAGAGTTTGAAATCATACAAGTTAGTTGACGTTTTTCACATTTACTAATGATTATGCTATTCACTACAAAGCAAATAACTGGCTATCACTACTACCCCATGTTTCCTTCACTTGTGGAAAATGAAAACACGTACATTTGAAGAATTCAAACTTAAAATAAAACAAAATAATAAAAATGTTAAAATGCAACAAATAAAATACTGTGAAAATAAAAACGTGGAGCTCAAATAAAAGGGTGCACATGCACTAACTCTTTGAAGTCTCGGATTGGACCAAGGTGACCCACTGTTCTTTTGAACTTGGGGACAGTAATTCATGGGTTTGGGTTGCATGGGTTATGGTCCTATCACCCAGGACCATAGTATTCCCCACATCGATAGCATTCCCCCAGCGTGTACCTGCTTTGTTTCTCTGCCTTAGTTAGGCGTGGCTCAGTAGCCTTTTGGTGAGCTGTGTCCCGGAGAACTTCACTTGCAGGAACTGATTTGATTCCGAGTTGGTGTTGGAACTAGTACCCTTTTTGAGGGAGATGAAGTAAACTTGGACTCGAACTCAAGGGCTATACTCATAGCCTTGTAAACAGTCTTCGGTTTGTGAATTTGAACGTCAGCTTTGAGATCATCCTTGAGTCCGTTGAAGAACACCCGTAATAGGCAGTGCTCAGCAGGATTCTAAAATTCGGCTGGACCGAAGTTTTTCTGGAGGGTGTGAACCAGCTCTTCCCAAAACTCAATTGAGTGGTCAGTGGACAACCAAGAGTAAGGTCTAAAGTGTCACCTTCTAAGTGCATTGATGCAACATCTACTTTCTCATCTTCGGGGATGTTATAATAACGGAAGTACTTTTCGGCTTTCAATATCTACCCACGAGGATCCTCACTACAGAATGTATGAAATTCGAGTTGTTGTAGGGGCGGAAGTGCATGCTGCTGTTCCATGAGGAATCACCGTCACCCCACCGCCCAAGACTACCACCCAATTTGCCTTTGTTGGCCTGCAACTTCAGGGCTGCTACATCCTCATTCATGGAATCCAAGGTCTCAAGTTTTGCAGCGATTTCTGCTAGTTGGATAGCGATTTGATCAGGCTGAACACTATTACTGCCATCACTCCGACTCTGCACCATCTTCGATGTTCCCGGCAACGGGATCAAATTATAAGAACTTAGTCGTCTTGATTGAATTAAAAACGAGTACATATAGTGTAGTCCTTTTCGAGATGACTGATCTCCAAACAATAAACCAAAAATTCAAATGCTAAACTCTCTTCCTTAAACTAGAACTCCAATTGTTAGACAACCAGATCAAGAAAAGCAAAAAACAGCAACATTTTTGTGGGAGAACACACCCACGACTCTTTTCTTTTTATTGAATAAAAACCACACTTTAAACTCTTAGACAATGACCCTCATTTATACTAATACTAACCTTGATACTAATGAAAACTTCACTCAAATACAGCTGGAATGACAACCCATTCATAACCAAAACATAAATACTAATACCTTAAATAGGACTAATAAAACTTACTAAATAAAACAAACCTATCTTTAGACTCTTTGATGATCCCCCCCCCCCTAAACTTTCACATATGACCACAATTAGGATTAACTTCTAACAATCACCTCCTTAATCCTAATGTGGCCTTCCTTCTCTAAAGTAGAGTTGGCTCATCATCTTCACAAACTAAGTTGGCCTCCTCATGCTTTGGTTTTGACTTTGAACATTCGTATGCAAAGTGTCCAAACTCTTGACATCGGTAGCATTGAACCCATGACTGTCTCGTTCTCCCATTGTCTCTCGTTGACATTTCTTGAACGGGTCGATTCTCACGACCCCTTCCTCTTCCTAAACTTCGGCCTCTACCACGACCTCTTCTATCCCAATTAATCCATCCACAACCTCGTTGATATCACTACCATTTCTTGGTTTAGGATGTTCATCATTATTGGTGAGCATCAATTTACTTTTGCTTGTCTTCAATTTCATCTTGGGATTTTACCCGCTCCTCATAAGTTTTAAGTCGACCCACCACTTCCTCAAATGTCATTTTCTCATCTCCGAGTATTGATCAATTGAAGCAACGATTGAAAAGTATTTCTTGGCAAAAATTCAAGAACTTTCTCACCACTATCTCATCATCAAGTGAAGATCCAAGACTTTTATACTTTGATTGTAGCCCGCTAATCTTACCTGCAAATTCATCAATAGTCTCTGTTTCAGTCTGTCTTCATTGCTTCCAACTCACTTCTAAGTGTTTGCAAGCGAGCCTTTTGAACCCTCTCAGCTCCCACATATCTGACCCGTAATGCATCCCAAGCATTCTTCGGATCCTTATGCTTTGACACTTGAAGTAACACATCCTCCGGTAGTGACTGAAATATCAACGCCTTCGCCATGTACTTTCTTCTATCATCAATAACACTTCCTGTCACAGGTTTTATGGCCTCTCGCAGACCATGTGCACCTAAGATGGTCTCCATCATAATTGACCATGCAGTGTAGTTTGTTGTGGTCAATTTTGGACATTGCAAAGTCACATTGCTTGGTTCCCGGTGGGGTACAACAACTGCTCCCGCATGTTCTGTCATCTTCTTTCTAAACTACCTGATCACCTTTTTTCACAAAAAATGACTCTTTTCTGCACAAACAGTTCCTGCAGCAGTAGCAAAACTCCTCTAATTCATAATCTTCAGCAGCAAATCAGCATAAACCAATCTATTTCACACAGATACAGTAGCAGAACATAGTCTGTTTCACACAGATCAGATTCTCATTTCTTCATAAAATCACCCGTTTTCCCACGTTGATCAATCACTGATTAGTTCCTCTCGAACCCGCTTTCACAACAAACTTGGTTCAATCCTTCACAGATTAAACATCTTCTCCACACTGGTATCACACTTTTGCAACCTGTATCACACAGGTGTTCTTCAACTACAGTTGCGTCACACAACTTGTCTTCGGTCGATCTGTCACGGACCCGTCTTTAACTCATCCTGTTTTGATTGCTTCTCCCAAAACTCCAGCAGCAAAAACAAAAAACAATCTGTTTTAAGTCACTTCTTCTCCCCAACTAGTGAATAGATCAGCCCAGATTTTGATCAATCCTTCATGAATTGATAGACCTCTTCAACATAGTATCGCACCACACCACCTGAGTCACATAGGTTGTCCTAACAGCACCTTCACAGTTCTTGATTAGGTCATAGCACCTTCACAGCCCTTCGTTCAGACCGTCACAGCCTTCACAATCAATTTATCACAGATCAGTTTCTTGTTTAAACCAGTCACGGGTTCTTCTAGCCTTTAACAACACTTCGATGGCCTTTCTTCACAAATCTGGATCGTAACAGTCCCTTGATTGTAGCTCTGATACCAATTGTTAGACAACTGGATCAAGAAAAGCAAAAAACAGCAGTATTTTTGTGGGAAAACACACCCACAACTCTTTTCTTTTTATTGAATAAAAACCACACTTTAAACTCTTAGACAATGACCCTCATTTATACTAATACTAACCTTGATACTAATGAAGAGTCCACTCAAACACAGCTGGAATGACAACCCATTCACACCAAACATAAATACTAATACCTTAAATAGGACTAATTAAAACTTACTAAATAAAACAAACCTATCTTTAGACTCTTGATGATTTCTCCCCCTAAACTTTCACATATGACCACAATTAGGATTAACTTCTAATACCAATTACGTTTATATTGAAACTAATTAGCTACTGGACCAGGTCCCCTTTTCCCGCTATTCCACATTGACTGGGTCTGACCCGACCAGTTTGACCCAGTAGGTTTGTATCAGTGGCTGATATCAAGACCCGTCCACAAAAATCTCCGAGGCAGTGGGCGTGGTTTTGTTCTTTAAAGAGTAAGTGTAATCAAGCATTCTAATTAGTGTTCTTTAGGCTCAAAATTTTATTTTGTGATGTGGATGTTGACCTACAACTACTAATTAACACCCTAAAGGACATGTCACCATTGATGTGTCAGCCGTCATCTGGGTGATGTGTTAATCTGCTCAAGAAAGTGGCTGATGTGGTTGTTTGAGTATGTGACCTGCCTGCAAGTTTATTCCTGCATTTATTTCCTAATTTTTTTTATTTTAATTCCTTGTGATATTTTGTTTACTATCCAATTTTCCCTCCTCTTTAGTTGATCATGTATTACCTGCATGTAGTGGTATCATGGGTAATTAGTCAATTTTTGTAATTTCCTTTATGGACTTTTTGAATGAGGCAGACATTCATGATGGTTAACATTCAGTGTTTCATTTCCCATTGTGAGAAACTTAAAATTTTCTTTTCTAGCTTAACTTTGGCAGGTTCTTGATCTAAGGAGTTATTTAACTTTGGCAGATTGACTCTAAGGTGTATGGTGGTGAGACCGTATCCGTCGTCAAGGAGTTGTTGCCCTAAGATTGGAGTGGTGGTGATTCTATATCCTTCTGATTGTAGCTACTATTATTATTATTATTATTATTTGTTCAATCAAACCCTAGTTTACACCAGGATCATAACTTTGGCAGATTGACAAATGCTTTTTTATACTTAGTTTGGCATTGAAGTTACAGGCAATATTATATCCCACAATTTTGTAGATGTTCAAGATCATGAGAGAGCACAAAAATCCCAAAGTTCTAGTGCGGGCCTGCTGTGGTTGGTTGTTGCTACCATTAAACTTTTTGTGCTTGTCACATGTTTCTTATCACATGTCAAGCTGCTCTTCTTAGTTTAGTAGAAGTAGAGTGAAAAAAATCCTTTGGACGTCTAGTTGTGTTTTTGCTTCAAGATTCTACTGGATTGTTTCTGCATCTTTTTACGTTTTAACTTCATGTGTTTTCTCTAGCAGTGTGAGGCACTACGGCTGCTTCACAAAAGAAGACTGTTCTTGCAACAAATTATGCATCTGGTGGAGGTCAAAAATATTACAAAGTTCTGATGGGAAGGTGACTATGTGTTATTAACTTTTTATAAAATAGTGAAACACGAAGTTCTATCTTGACATTATTTCTGGTTGTGAGTGATAGGGTTTTAGATACAATCAAGTGAAACAATAATAGATGATGATGAAAAACAATAATAGATGATGATGATGAATGGATTAACAATAATACGAACGAGGATGAGAAAGGGAATGCTTGATGAAATTTGAGATCACACGGAAATGGAGGAAACGATTACAATCCCAGGCTATGCCCTATTCCTAGACAAGAATGTCAGGACCACTAACTAGTAACCAAAATCATAACTAACTCCTTATACGATATTCCCTTTCTATTTATTATAACTTTCTCTTCAAGGAAACTTTTAGCTACTTTTCCCTCTCCCCCTTCTAGTATAGACTAATAGTTCTTTAGGACCTCCTTGATTTGTATTAGTGAGCAAATTCATTTGGAATCTACTAAAGCAGTTAATAAAATTGTGGAAGACGCTAATAAGCGTATTCATCCTACCAGAATGGGTAAGAATTTTTTTCATTTGTGCTAATAAGCGTACTTCTGGTCTGTTGATAGCTTGCCTCATGACTCATTAGGAGACTACTGGAAAGACAACACCAGCTTCTGAAAGGATTGGAGAGTTCTGATGGGAAGGTGACCTATGGGTTTATTAATTCAACATTTTCATCTTTACAATGTTTTTGGGTGTGGGCAGGTTTGTTTGGAATCTATTGAAGCAGGTATAAATTTTTTGAAGAAGCTAATAAGCATATTCATCCTACTTGAACACGTAATAATATTAATTTTCGTGAGTTCAATTCTTTTAGTATGTGGCAAAGGGGTCTGGGTCAGGTTGGTTTACACTCTCTTTTGTCGAACTTTTTTACTATTATTTTGGATAATTGCTGCATTAATTATAGTTACATAAATAATATCGCTATAATAATTTATCTAAACATACAATTAAGATTCTAAATGTTTGTCTAAAACGATTTATGAGGCTGTATACAGCAAAAGTATGATTTGGACAACTTTCAACCCCCTCTTTTATCTAACTCTTAACATTTGATCCTATTATGATAAAAGCACAACCCAAAAGAGTGGACAATCTCAATAGATGTATAAGTGGGTCAATTTGAACAGTCTCCCAATCCAGTTATGTTTAAGTGGAGTGGACACACTCAATATTTGGCCTATTGATATGTAAATGGTTCGATTTGGAAAATAAATTCTCAGTGGGTAAAACTACAAATTTTTAGCTAAAAGAAACTTGAAAAAAGTGTGCCCTCATGTTACATATTCTTATTGTTTTTATTAAGTAGTAGTACCCACTCCAACCTGTTACCGGACCTGCTGATTTTTGCCAATCATGAATTCCATTACTTGTCTTCCTTTTATTTGATATTACAGGGTGTGAGGCATGATTCATATGATAAATTGGAAGATGACGTTCTAGCCCCTCCCGAGTCCTGTGAGTGCTCCATTTTGTAGATTACCAGGTGCTTTTTTCTTTCTTAGCTAAGGATTTGTTTCCCTAAAAACGCACTAATCGTAATGATTTAGGGAACATGAGTTGGAGGCGAAGATGTGTTCATTGGAAAAACAATAGTTATTGCTCAATAAGGTGCTTAGGGTCAAGCTTGACATTACACTCGTCATGATCAGAACACAAGCTTATGTTATAGAGAAATCTGAATGGTTCATCAGGTATGCAACAATCTTCTTTGTCAATCTGGCCCGACAAGAATTGTTTTAATATGTTGCTTTATCCGCCTTTATACCATTTAGTATTATGTGTTGATATATTTGATATTTAGCATTATGTGTTTTTCTCCCACTAAGAGAGACTTCAAATTTCATTTGCTAGCTTAATTTAGCAGGTTGAGTGATGATCTAAGGAACGACTCTAAGTCTAAGGTGTATGGTGGCAAGAGTGTATCCAATCGTCAAGGAGTTGTTGCCTTACGATTGGAGTGATAATGATTTTGTATCCTTCCAATGTAGCTACTATCATTATTATTATTTGTTCAATCAAACCCTAGTTCATACCATGATCATAACATAATGAGTCTAGACATGCTTTTTTTATACTTAATTTCGCATTGAAGTTACACACAATGTTATATCCCATAATTTTGTAGATGTTAAAGATCATGAAAGAGCAGAAAAATCCCAACGTTCTAGTGAATGTCTGTTGTGGATGTTTGTTGCTACCATTAAACTTGTTATACAAATTTGTGGGATGTGATGTTATTGGTTTCTTGTCACATGTCAGGCTGCCCTAGTTAGTATAGTAGAAGTAGAGTGAAAAAATAATCCTTTGGAGGTATGGTTGTATTTTTGCATCTGATTGTATCTTCAATCTTATCATTTTAAGTTCATGTGTTTTCTCTGGCTGGATCAGGTGCTGCACAAAAGAAGATTGTTCTTACCATAGGTGGTGGTTAGAAGGATTAGAAAGTTATGATGGAAGGTGAAAATGTGTTTAATTTTTTTAAATAATGAAACAAGAAATTCCATCTTGACATTATTTTTGGGTGTGGATAGATTCGCCTGGAATCTACTGAAGCGGTTAATAAAATCGTGGAAGAAGCTAATACGTGTACTCATCCTACAGGAACAGGTAATATTTGTATTTTGTGACTTTGATTGTTTTGTAGTAAACATATGCACCGAAGGGAGCTTATCTTGTCTTCTCATTATGTTAGTTTTTAGTGGAATTGTTTAGGGCTCTTAGAAGTTGGCTATTAGCAATATGTCATCAACAAAGATATAGTCATAAAGATATAGTCATGGCAACCCTAGCCTCTATAAGTGGTCTTGCATTTGTTATGGAACCCATAATAGAGTTCAACAATTATGATCATCTAGTTAGATGTGAAATGCATTGGTGACAACAACAAGCATTGCGAGAATTACTTTGGAGTCTTTGAATTCCGGGGTGGTTCTACATGCCTTGATAAGATGGTCAGTCTTCTATAAATATCTCATTTTTATGTTTTCTTTTGTATAGTTGCTTATCTTATATTTATTTATTAATAGAATAAAAAACATCACCCAAACGGACTCAAGAAATTTCAAAGCCTATGGTACAAAAAGAGGCCACAGCCCCTTAAGCCTAATTGAGTAGGGTTTCTTATTTATTTTTAAAACCGACTTCTATTTAAACAATAACATCAAAGAGCGACCATGCCTAGGGTAAAGGCACCACCACGACCATTGTTTAAAAATTACAATAAAGCCTAGAGTGGCACGACCGCAATTTATTTCTCATAAGGCACAATCGTGCCTAGGGCGGGCACGATTGTGGTTACCCTCAACTTAACACACTATTGTAGTTTGCCTACAAATCAAAACATCTTAATGTGATTTTCCTTATTCAACAACTTTTAGAAATAAATATTTGGTCCACCTTTATAAAAGTTTCTCACATCAAATAATTCAATAATACATCTTGTAAACCTAAGCAAGAAACTAAACTGAATTGAAACTAAACTACCACACACTAAGTTTAAAACCATGTCTTTAGCTAGACACACTTTCTTGGACTAATTTGTTCTTAGGGTGGAGGACAACAACTTCCGGTGCATTGTCAACCAGTCGTTCAATGTAATTATTCGATCAATGATTGTTAACCTAGAAGATCCTCCGTCTTCATGCTCAATCTCAATGGATTTATATAGATACATTGATAAAGACTAAGGATTTTCGGCAGGCGAATGATTAAACTAGAATTAAAGGCCCAGTTCGAGAAGGACAAAGTCTCCAAATACAATACAATGATAACAAATTTCTAAATGAAAAATTCAAATGAACAAGCCTGCCTCTAATAAAACTAACACTCATTAACTGCTCCTGAAACAAGGGTCGTGAACTACTCCCCACCGCTCCATCATGCCACTAGTGTCGTGACCCAGTAGGTCAACCCAATCCCCCAAAACCACATAAAATTCACAGTCAAGTTGATTTAGCCCTCTATTCGAATTGACTCGAATCTTCTTCCTCCTATACATGTGTTGGATTCTATCATTGCTTCCCCTTTGGTAAAAAGCATTGTCCTCAAGGCGGAAGTAAGGAAACTAAGTGGCAAGTAGATCATATTGTTCCCAGGTGGCCTCTTTGACAGGATGGTTGCACCGTGAAATAAGTAACTCCAACACCTGACATCCCCTTCCCTGACCTAGCGATGAGAAAGGACAGAGAAGGACGGTATATCAAGATCCCACTCTTTAGTAATAGGGAGAGGAGCGGGAGTGTCTGGATCAAATGAAACATGTGCAGGTTTGAGCATGAAACGTGAAAAACTAGGTGGACTTTGGACTCAGGAGAGAATGCCAATTCATAAGCAACAAGTCCAACAAGTCGGGTAATACGATAAGGGCCAAAAATATGAGCTGACAACTTTTCATTATGGCGTTTGGCCGGGCTACTCTGGCGGTACGACTGAGTTTTCAAAAAGACATAACACCTACTTGAATAAGTTGTTTTCAGAAGGTGAGATTATAGTAATTTAATCATGTCGTCACGATGGATAAGTTGTTTCTCCAATTCATCATTCTTGGTGTCGCCTGGTTGATATGGGATGAGTGGGGGTGGAAGGCGACTATAGACCATTGTGAATGGGATGGTAACTGTTGAAGTGTGATATCCAGTGTTGTAATAGAATTCAACCCACCAAAGGTAGGTACTCTATTTGTTGGGTTGCTCTTGAGCGAAACAACGAAAGTAATCTTCGAGACAACGATTGGGTACCTCCGTCTGCCCATTCGAGGATGGTAGCTCCTACTAAGCTGTAATTTGATTTCGCTCAGGCAAAAGAGCTCCTACCAGAAATTGCTGAGGAAAATAACATCATGGTCTGATACAATTGAGTGTGTGAAGTCATGAAGGTGGACAATCATCTTGCAAAAGATCGAGGCCATAGTCTTGGCTGTAAGGGAATGAGATAAAAACAAGAAGTGGGCATACTTACTCAGACGATCCACGAACACAAGGATAGTGTCGAAGCAGTTGTAGACGGGCAGTCCAACTATGAAATCCATGGAAATATCCTCCCATTTACGAGTGGGTATGGGCAGGGTTTGAAGCAGTCCGGCGGGAGCTAAAGTTTGATATTTCTGTTGTTGACATGTGAGGCATTGTTGCACGTGTAGCCGAACATCTTGCTTCATGCGCGGCCAAAATATTAAGTTGAGAGACGTTAATAGTCTTCAAGAAACCTCCTGTCATGTGCCTCATGTAATAGTCAGATTTTGATATGGGGAAGATCTCGGATAACTAGTCGACCATCATGAAACAAGAATTGATCGACAATGGTTAAGTGGGGTACCGACCGAGGATTAGCTTTTAATTTCTAAATGATATTGCGGAAATATAGGTCAGAAGGCAGCTCCTTTGAATCTCTCCAACATCCAGACATCGAGGATTTTTAAAGCTAGTAACTCCCCATAATGCGGCCTGCGTGAAAGTGCATTTGCCCCTTTATTTTCCTTCCCTAAACGGTGGCAAATCAAGAAATCATACGGCATCAATTTCAACAATAAATGTTGCTGCTCTGTGATGGTAATCTG
The DNA here is from genome assembly GCA_025506515.1 of Flaveria trinervia. NCBI lineage: Eukaryota > Viridiplantae > Streptophyta > Magnoliopsida > Asterales > Asteraceae > Flaveria > Flaveria trinervia. The sequence goes on from CM046449.1 coordinate 2,372,938, forward strand.
TTGTTTGAGAAAGAATTTCAATGTGTAATGATCGGTGCATATCAAAAAGTGGCGGCCCAACAAGTAATGGTTCCATTTTTGCACCGCCAATACCAAAGCTAGTAATTCGCGATCATAAGCAGACTTGAACTTATTAGTAGGTGAAAATACTTTACTTAAATATGCCATTGGATATTCATCCTAGGATAAAATGGCGCCTACACAATCCGAGGAAGCATCGTATTCCACAACAAACATTTTTGAAAAATCCATGTTTGAGCTTGATAAAGGCAGCGAGAGCCTCTTTCGAAACCTGTCTTTCTTGGTGAGAACCGTAAGAGGGTGCGCGATCAATCCGTAATTGCGCATAAAGCACCGGTAATAACTGGTTAACCCCAAAACCACAAACTTGTTTAACATTGGATAGTGTTGGCCAGGATTGGAAGGATTCAATCTTCTCTTGTTCCACCTGTACACCGACGATAGTAACAACATGACCTAAGAAAACCATTTCCGATTGACAGAAACAACACTTGGTGAGTTTGACATAAAATCGATGGTCATGTAACAGGTTTAGAGCCTGCTCTAAATGTTGGACGTGTTGGATCACATCTGAAGTGTAAATCAAGATATCGTCAAAGCAAACGAGTATAAATGACGTAGAAATGGTCGAAATAAATCATTCATAACAACTTGAAAAGTGGATGGTGCTTTAGTGATTCCAAAAGGCATGACTGTAAACTCATAATGCCTCGAGTGAGTACGAAGAGCGGTTTTAGGCACGTCTTCCTCCGCTACCCTAATTTGGTAATATCCTGAGCGAAGATCCAACTTAGAGAAAATCGTAGCACCATATAGTTCGTCTAACAGCTCGTCGATGTTGGGGATAGGATATTTTCTGGCAATAGTGACTTTGTCAAAGGCTCGGTAATCCATGCACATTCTCCATGATTTATATTTTTTCTTCACCAACAAGACTGGACTTGAGAAAGGGTTGGTACTCGGTTGGATGAATCCAGCAGCCAGAAGTTACCCCACCTAGGTTTCGATTTTGGTTTTTTAGGAATGCGAGTAGCTAGGGATGGACATTAGGTGGGGTAGCATTGGGTATGAGGTTGATGTAGTGGGTTTGGAAATGGGGTGGTGGTAACTCGTGGGGTTCTTCAAAAACAGTGGTAGCATTGGGTATGAGGTTGATGTAGTATGCTTGTAAGAGTCTTGTAAATTTTAAGTTGAGAAGTAATATATACAAGTATCTTGAAAACCATTTTTGTGTTTATAAACTTAGTATATTATTATAAAATCTTTCAAGGATTTTGCATCGTGATTCGAGTGTGTCTAAGTGAGTTTAAGAGTTAAACCTTGTGTTGAGTGACCATAACTGATCTTGCAATTGATATCAAAGCTTCTTAGGCTTTTGATTGTGAGATATAACTCTCCAAATCACCTTGTTTCTTCACTCATTCACTCACTACATTCAAAAATGGCCCTCCACCAGAACTTTTGAATCTGAGATGGGAACGATGACTAAGGCTCCTATAATCACCCCTAATAATTTTAGATCTTGGTGCAAACGTATTGAAGGTTTCACTAAGTATCAAGATGGCAAAATGTGGAGATCTATCACTCAAAGACCTTATAAGCCAGAAGTGTCATCGGCTGGTAATGGTTCCATGATAGAGAAAGCTATCAAAGACTACTACGATGAAGACTTCAAGAAGATGAACATCGATAGCAAAGCCATGACAAAACTTCTTACAACAATACAAAACTCAATAATGATAGGCTTTGAGCATTGTCAATCTACCAAAGAACTCTTTGAGGCTTTGACATTGATGTACTCTGTTTCCACCGAGTCGACTGGGTTCAAGAGAGATACCTTGAAGCAGCAGTTCGAGAACTTCACTCATATTGTTGGAGAGACCTTGAGCCAGTAATACTTCAGGTATATGGACTTAATCTCATCACTTTAGTCTATGGGAGCGACTCTCAAGAAAAGAGTTCATGAGTGCACTTTCTCATGAGTGGACTTTCTACTATGTCTCTATTAAGAGGATTGATTATCTAAATACTCTTACCATGACCGAACTGTATGGCATCCTTGATGGATACCGTGTAGAGATGGAGACTTAGAGAGGTCACCAGATGAGCAGAACCTCAAGCCTTCCTACTAGCAATGCTTTACTCGTTGCTGAAGGCTCAAGAACTCCTCAGCCCCAACAGTACATGAGCTACTCCTAATAAACATCATCTTCCTCTAGGCCATACATCACTTTATCTGAAACACCTAGGTCTTAGCAGGCTCAACCAAGTTCCTTCCGGGATAATTGTGCCTTTGTTTCAGGAAATGGGCACTCTAGTGATTTCACTTCTGCTTTGATGATCTAGAGTGCTTCAGCCCAGATGATATTGAATACATGACGTTGTTCAACAAATGGCTCTTTTAACCTATAAAGAAAAGAAGTTATTTAAAAGAATTGGAAGATATTTCCCTCGTAACTCAACCAAGAACAAAGTAGGGTTAGACAAATCAAATGCCAAGTGCTATAATTGCAACAAACTTAGTCAATTTGAAAGGGAATGCAAGGCTCCAAAGTCTAACCCTAGATCCACTCATGCCTCCCAACATCACCCTGCTACTCCAAAAGCTGATGAAAGCCAACGGAACAACAAACAACTGTTGTTGCTCAAGAAGTTGACTAGAGTTTTATGATGCAGGATGTAACTAGCTAAAACTCTCATGGCTAGAACAGAAGATAATCAGGTATATGAACATCTCTATACCCCAACATGTATAGCTAAGGTCAAACTTTATCAAGACTACAAGATGGAGATCAGATTGATATTGAGTTTTTGAATATACTAAAAATTGATTGTAAAAAGGTAGAATCTAACTACAAATTAAAAATTGAAGAGTTAGAGAATATTGTTCCATCTTTAAAACATGAACAATCAAATTATAAGGCTCAAATTAAGGATCTAATTTCCCAGTTGACTGGGGCTCAAGCCCGGCTAATAATAGTTTAGGCTAAAGCAAATAAGTATACTATTGAAGAACATAACATCCAAACCAGCTAGTAATAGTTTAGGCTCAAGTCCACCAAGATGTGAACTGAAAAGCAAGAGGTTCCAACTGCTGACCCACTACCCAATGACCAAAAGAATGATGCAACAATGGTTGCCACACAGAGAAGGATCAAGTAGAAAACCTAATCTACACCGCTGATGATCAGACCACCAAAGCCAAAATAAACAAAGTCAAGGCAACAAGAAAAACTAAAAAAAAGGTGGTTGAGTCAAAGCTGAAAATAGACCCAAAGCAAAAGGGTATTTTCATCTCATCTAGATTCCAAGTGGTTGGAAGCTTTGATCTAGGAAAGAGGTGTAGTACTAGCACTCTATCTAGCTGAAAGATCAAAGGTCAAAGGGGAAGGCTGTTGTAGAAGAAAATAAGTGCTAGAAGTAATAATCCTCAGGCCCCATATCACATTGCTAAAGATTGTTACTACAATCCAGCAATCACACATTATGCAATCAATGTTAAAAAAAGATAGAGTTAAGAAGGGTTTCATATTTAAACCTTATCTACGGTTCAAGTGTTAAAGAAAGAAAAACTTGTTTATGATGCTAAGTTGCTTTCAGAAGCAACTCATTCTCCCGAAGGAAAATAGCTTCGAAGACAAGTCAAAGCATAAGAAAGAAACAAAAAGAAACCTTCAAGAAGAAGACTGCTTCGGAAGAAAAGGTGGTGATAACTTTTTCTGAGATGAGAGAAGTCTCGAAAGTAAGTCATGCTACTCAAGCTTCTACAAGCTCATCTACTCTGATCAACCAAAGGATGGAATGGAAAATTAGAGAAGATGTTGCAGCCCAAACCTCTTCTTCAACAATCATAATTGAGCCACATGCATACATTTTGGTTTAATTACCTTATCTACATCGGAAGAACCTAATACCACAAGGCTTGGGTTTCAAATAACAACTAAGAATCTCACTTATGTGCAGGGACATCCACATGATAAAAATGGAAATGTGTGGATTGTAGATAGTGGATGCTCCAGGCACATAACAGGGAATAGATCTCTCCTTCAACAATTTGAGCATTTTGATAGAGGTCCTTTTCAGTTTGGAAGTGAAGCAAAGGATACATTCTGGTAGAGGTAGTGTATCCAATGGTAGGTTAAGGTTGAAAAAGCAAATTTATCAAACAGCTTGAACACAATATGTTTAAGTGTTTCTCAATTCTATTACCAAAAACACCAAATTTTTTTCATAGAACATGAGTGAATTATCATCAAACCCGAGAAGATAATTACTTAGGAATTGGTGCTTCTCAGATCTTCTAGGAGAGGGGACATGTACAAACTGGATATGAATAATGCTTTCCCACTAAATGAAATGTCATTCTTACTCTCCAAAACTAATAGTGATGATTCAACTCTATGGCATAAAATAATGTGACACGTTAATTTTAAAACCATAAATAATTTGGTTAAAAATAACTTGGTACATGGTATGCCTAAAAATGAATTTCTTTACAAAGATAACCATGTTGATTGTCTAAAAGGGAAGCAACACATGGCATTTCATAAATCCAAAGAATTAACTCTATCATTACTCCATTACACTTATTGTACATGTATCTATTTGATCCCACAAGTATAATGAGCATTGGAAGGAAATCATACTGTCTTGTGATTGTTGATGATTTTATAATATTTACTTGAGTATTCTTTTTAAGAATTAAATATGAAACTACTAAAACTTTAAAATCTTTTTATTCTTAAAATAGAAAATCAAATTGATCATAAGGAAAAATCATAAGAAGTGATCAAGGGACTGAGTTTAAGAATCAAGTTCTTGACTCATTTTGTAACTCAAAAGGGATTACTAGACAATACAGTGCTACTAGAACTCCTCAACAAAATGGTATTGCTAAAAGGAGAAATATGACACTTATTGAGGTTGTTAGAACTATATTGGCTGATTTAAAGCTGGATCTAACTTTTTGGGTAGAGGTAATCAGCACTGTATGCTATGTGCAGAACAAGTTTCTTAGAGTTTAGTCCCATGGAAAACTCCTTATGAGCTATGGAACAAGAGGCCACCGTTCATTGGCTTTCGTAGGTCCTTTGGTAGTAGGTGTACCATACTTAATACAAAGGAAAATTTGGCAAAATTTGCTGAAAAGTCGAATGATGCTATCTTTGTTGGATATTCCTCTAACTCTATTGCTTATAGAGTTTATAACATCAAAAATCAATAATTTGAGGAATCATCTAAAATTTTTGTAAATGAGCACACTTCTTGTGTTAAGGGGAATGGACCTAACCATATTACAGGATTGGTTTTTGTCATTTAAAACTTGGTTTTTCTCTCAAACTCACTTATACTATACTCAGATCAGATGAAGCGGAGTCTTTCTTAAGAACTGATAATAATATAATAAGTAACAATGAACACAAAAAGATAATTTTCAAGGAACTTGCATATATTGCTTCTCAACTTAAAGTATTACAAGACTCTTACAAGTATATTGTATGAGTTACAATGAGAAACTATATATAATACTACCTACATCTGGATATACTTTGATACCAACTAGAATCCTCTAACTAAAGCAAATACTACAAAGCTATAGTTTAAGGAATCTTAGATAATGTGTTATCTAAGATATGGTAGTCATGACATGTCCATGACTTACCTTTTGTTACCAACTAAAGTTGACAACTGTACTAACTAATAAAGGTGAACATTGGAATAAAGTATGGTCAACTACATGGATTTTGAGAAAACACCATGCAGTATCTCAAGGTCTGCAGCGGGTGTTAGAGACACCATATTTATGTCCACTGGTTCATAGTAGTGTCTTCCGAAGGGTAGTTGGCTTCGGAAGAACAAGTTCTTCCGAAGCCATTTATACTTCGGAAGAGGATACTTCTTCCGAGGCTTGAGGACTTCTTCTTTTCTTCATACTTCGAAGTTGACTTCTGATCTTTTCTTCTTAGACTTGATCTTCGGAAGTGAACCTTTGACTTCGGAAGTAGAGTTTGTCTTCGGAAGTTAATCTTGCACTTTGTCTTCGGAATAACTAAATTTCCTTTGGAAGTTTCACACTTAGCTTTGGGAGTCTTTTATTAGATGCACCAACATAGTGTAAGTGATTTGGTTTTGGTTGCACTAGTCTTTTTCTTGATCGAACAAACTCTTCCTACGCTGATGCTACCAAAACCTTACTTGTTTATGCTTCTCAAAACTTTCAGCACCAGGGAAAGCAGATATTTATCTGTTTCTTTGTTCTTCCCAGAAGTGGTGCTGAGAAGCTTGTACAAATCATTAGTTGACAGGAGATCCAGTCTGTCACTCTGAATGATGTGCACCCGAGTCCCACTGAAAAGAGTTAGTTGACGGAGCTGTAGTCATTCTCCCATCTAACTATGGGTTCCAATTCAAGGCCTTCTACCATTGTAGAAAGGATTTGCCTTTGGTGGTTGACCTTTCCTTGTCTTCCTTCTCTCTTAATTTCAACTCCTCTTCAATCTTTGCTTTTGTGGTTAGCTCAACAAGATGAAGGCTGCTAGATGACTTCTGATGTGAGCAACAGTTTCGGAGTTGGAGGGAGTGTAGTAGAGAGGAGGCATTTAGCCAGTTTTTTTCTCCATTCTCTCTCTCCACAATAAAGTTGTGAGAGGCTTCATCGAACCTCCACTGGATGATTTTCTTTCTAGGCACAAGGGGCTGACTAGGAATCTTGTCCCCTTTCTTTGTATCCAGTAGAGTCGCGGGCTTTCTTCTCAGCTTCTTCTCTTCATCGTTTAAGGAGTCAGAGTTGAGACCAAGAAGTCTAGCAGCATGGTCTAGTGTTCCTTTGGGCAGATCAAGAAATTGATCTCTTGTGAGGGAACGTGAAGATCTATCAACATAAGTCAGTTTGACAGAGTCTTCCTCACAGAGATGTCGCTCAGGGTTGTGCAATTAGTGAGATTTGTCTTGATTACCTTGAACTCTTCTAAGGAGAGATGTTTGGAAGGTTAAGGTGATGGTTTGGAAGGTTGTTCAGTAGGTTGTGGTGTTGAGGTTCTGGAGAGTGTTTTGGGTTTTAGGATGGGAAGTTTAGGTGGTTGAGGTGAGGAAGTAGGTATGGATAACGGTGTAGGTTCAAGTGTGTAGTTCAAGTGTGTAGGGTTCAGTTTTGATGGGGAATGGAGAGGGAATTGGTTCAGGTTGGGGTTGAGTGGTTGGCTTGAAGATCATCCCCTTTACCCTCTATAAATCTCTTTCCTTTTTCCCATATGAATGCTAGCCTTGATTTCGCTAACAATTCGTTGAAGTGTCTTTTCAGACATAGGTCCCACCTGCCTACCAGAGAAGCCGTGAGCTCGCAAATAGTCTTTCATCCAGCTTTCTCACCTATTTTCTTGGTCGCAGTGACCCCACCTTCTTCTTCTTTCTTCTTCTTTTCCCTCAACTTCTCTCTTTCTCCAGTTGATCCTGCTCTTTGTTAAAAGCCATATGATCGTATTATTATTATGTGGAGATAGTTCTTGAAGAGAGAAACCTTTGGAGGTTAGGAAATATATCCTTTCCTTCCGGAGCTGCAGATCAACTTCGCTCTTTTCTCTTTCTCTTTCCTCCTCTAAGGCCAACCGTGTTACTTCCTTTTGTTGTTCATTTTGCAGCCTGGTTGCCTTTTCTAGATCTACTAACTCCTCTAATGGTAGCAGGAGTATGTCTTCATTGGTAGCTTCAAGCTTGATAAGCCTGTCAATGATCTCTACCCTATTTTTATTGTTGACTGCCTCCTGTTTGACTACAGCTGCTTTGGAACTGGCAGCTAACAACTTCCTAGTTGGAAGTCCACCTTTTCTTTTAAGCTTTTCAACCCTCTCCTCCTCCTAAAGCTCTTCCGCAGTCATTTTCTTCTTTCCTTTATCATCTTTGGAAGTACTTGACTTTAGTGGTTCTTGAATGGAGGGTTCAGATTGAGATAGAGGTAGTGAAGGTGTCTTAGCTAGGGGTCGGTTGAGAAAGTCCTCATATTCACCTCAAATTCCAGCTCTAGAATTGCATCTGTGATGATTAGATCATCAGACAAGGAGAACAAACCTTCCGCAGCTTCCATCTAAGCTTCGGAAGACTCGGCTTGTTCTTCCGAGGCTTTGACTTCAGCTTCAGAAGTTTGAGGGAGTACAGTATCTGTCCCAACTGTTTCGATTGTTGGGTCATTAGTCCTCATTTCCCCTTTGAATTGAATCTCAAGTTCCATTTGGACCTTAGTTTGACCAACTTCTTCCATAGTGGTAGAAGGTCAAGGAGACCTAAATGGGTACATGCCTAACGAATATCTAGAAGTTGAAGTTTGGCTCAGTGGTTCCTCAGTGCTTGTCTCTGAACACTCTCCCCCTTTTTGGTAGCATCATCTTGAGAGCTAGATGAGCTGGAGGAAAAGGTCAAGGAGACCTAAATGGGTACATGTGACATCCGTCACCTTAAGATCCGTTGAACAACATAACTAAGCATAGAAATATTTTAATTATTCTTCCTTTTCTTCATGAACTCCTGCTTTAAGGAATCATGTCTGCTTTATTTTCCCTTGTGCATGTACTTCCTCTGAGAACGTGTGTTAAGCATAAACCTTTTATAAACTTCATCACCATTACCACCAAATATATCATTTTTAATTTCAACCATTGTCATTAATAAAACCATTTTAGACTATCAAATGCCATTAAACACGCTTTTAACCTTAATATAACGAACATTTTAAGGTCGTAATCAACCGAAACAAATTTTGGGGAACTCGAGGGTTATGTGCAGGGACTAAACTTGTAATTTTGCAAACTTGGACTGGGTATATAAACCCCCTTCCCAGCCACATCCTCATTCACTTCATCTTCTTCACCTCTTCACTCCCTACACACACATTTTCTCCATTCTAGCACCAAATCCAACCCGCTTGGTCTTGTTCTTGTTGTCTAGACTCCACCTACGGCCTAGTCTACTCCATTCTAGCAGGTAGACGACCTTGGTTGTCCCTTTTCCTTGCTTATTCACGCTGTCCAAACTAGGGTTTCGGGTGTTCGGGTTCACTCGAACACATGAGGTCGTGTGGGTGCGTGTGAGGTCTTTCTGCTTGTGTTTCATGTTTGTGTATGTTTGTAGAGTGTTTCTGGAAGTCCCTGTGGTGTAAAACTCACGTTTAGAGCAGCTCAGGGGCTGCTCAGCCCGACCACAATCGCGATTCTGCAGTTCAGGCGACTGGGTCTGTCATGCGATTGAGCCGTACGACTGAGTGAGTCGTGCGACTGAATCTTGCGTCTAAGTCAATCGTGCGACTGAGTTGTGCGACTAGGCATGTCATGCGACTGAGTCGTGCGACTGTGAGTTTGTATGCGATTGAGTCATGTGTATGAATGATTGTGTGCGATTGAGTCAGGTGACCGACTGAATGTATGCGATTGTGCGTGTTTCGCATGACTGGAGTCCAATCGCACGAATGAAGGTTTAATCTCACGAAAGTAGCTAACTCTCATGATTGAGGGTTGATTCGTGCGCATGGCGGTTTGATCGTGCGAATGTGTGTTGTGTGGTACGGCTGAATGCCAGCCATGCGAATGAAGACTCAATCGTACGAATGAAGCTGACTCGTACGATTGAAGGTTGATTCGTAAGGATGGAGTGTTGAGTCGAGCGTCTGGTCCTGTTGTGTGACTGATGATGTTGAGTGTGAATTTCCCCTTGAACGTCTTATGATGATAAGGCAACATCAGTAAAAGTGTCATTGCTTGACCACAAAGATTAAAGTCAACGCTATCAACATGCACATACTATTTCAATTGAAAACAACCTAACATTTTACAGTTATCGACAATCCAATTGGAGCTCCAAATACTTAACAAGTGCTATCTTTCATAACCACGAGATCATTTCACGGATGTCATAAGCAATGACAACTACTCGTAGTACTTGGATCTACATAAGATCTGATACGTGTGTCCGCTTGTGTGTGTGCGCTACCCACGACCGAAACGATACAACCCGAACCGACCAAACATTACTATACGCTTTGTACAGGTCATTAATGCTTAACAATCACTGTCAATAGGTGTTGACTGTTCTCTGCATACAACTGTTGGGAATCTCGATCTTTCATACTTACCACTTAACATGTGAGTTTCGTGGCCCCTTTTTGTGCTTATACTACTTTACAAACATTTACAAACATGGGGGAAAAGTATGCTCGCCCTTTTTCTATGTTGTACAACATACACACAATTTACATACTTGGAATCAACGTGCTACTGTTTTGTGGGTACTTATCTGATACATGCTTGAGTCTGCTTTGTGGTTTTTTCTTACAACCATTTAATTCCAGTGTGGAACCGACGGTTAGGTATTGGTAGTACTACTGGGTTGACACCCCCACCCTCGTGTTGGTATACTAGTTAGTACCAACAATAGCCAGGTACGGGCCTTGGGTGAATATATTCCGACAAGATTCTTTGTGTACGTCATTAGGTTTGGTTGTAAAGCTCTTGTCATGTGATTTTGCTTACTTATAACTGTATGCACGGTATTCTGCAACAACTTTATACAGCATCAATTACATATTTACTTTAAACCTGCGAACTCACCAACAATTTTGTTGACCATTTTGAGCATATCTTTTCAGGTGATCATGCTAGCTGAGGTTCTAGGTGTGCTGCCTTAGTGGAGACCCTAGGATGCATTTTCGGGCCAAACTTGTCATTTTGAAAACAATTGATGTATCTATTTCAAACGACGTTATACTTTGTAACTTGTTCCTGGGTTGTGGGAATTGCATACAATGTTATCATCTATGTATTATGATTTATGTGTCATATTTATGCTTATGGCTATGTTGTCGTGAATACTGACTAAACACGACACAAGTCCCCTTGTTGTCGGGTGTTGTCATGACACGCTTGTCATCATTATTATTATTGCATCTCTATCGCTTACCATGTGTTATGACGATTCCCGTCTCGTTACGCCCTCGTGTTTCCGCTCTTAGCGGGGGTGTGACAGTACATGCCTAACAGATCTCTCAATCTGTTTCTCAGCTAGTTGAGCCTTGAGACTGTCAATCTCAAATTGCTGAGTGGCAGACCTATCCTTTAAAGTCCTAACCTTTGACTCGAGGTTGAGAATTTTGAAGTAATAAAATGCTTTCTGTAAGGTATACATATGAAAATACCCTTTTTGTGAAATTTAATCTCTTTATACGTGAGGACGCAATAACTATACAACCAGATAATGCTTCTTCCCTTTAATGTATGCCTTGTTTATTTTGTACTCTTATATTTATCTTTCACTGTCTATGTGGACCAATGAGCAATACCCTAAACTATATGCGCGGGAGAAACTGGTGCTCGGCCCCCTGGTCCCTCAATGGGCTCTGATTACTATATACAAGGCCAGCCCAGTCACCTAGGGTACGCTGCAAAGGTCCGCCAATCTCAATTGTCTGGCCCCGTGTGCATAATAGGGTAGCTAACCCGCATCACAGTTGAGCTAACGACAACATGGTCGTGCACCTCCTATAAGCTTGCAAGACTTGTTAACATTTTATTTAAGTTCCACTTCTCTTCTTCCTGCTCTTTCGCTTTATTATTATTAGTAATACTTTACGTTACGGTAATAAACACACCACGTAAAGTCATACACTAATAGTAATAATAATAATACGGATCAATCATAATCATGCATAAAACTAAGCATTAATAAGCCCTAGTCAAACCTTGGTCAAAACCCTAATAGCACAGACTCCCAAAAATTTCGTAATAAATTCTAAGTGTTTAGGCGCACCAATACTATTTGGGCGCATGAGCCCTGTTTGGGCGCTTCATCACTATGCAGGCACATCAGCCAACAATTAACCACTTTAACACTTAGGCCCATGAACCATACAGGTGCATGAACCATACAGGCGCATGAACTATTCGGGCGTATGGTCCATTCGGACGCATGGACACTTAGGCGCATGGCCATTCGGACGCATGAACACTTAGGCGCATAGTCATCCGGACGCATGAACACTATCGGGGCGCATGGCCCGACACTTAGTCGTCCGATTACAAATTCTAGGCGCATGAACCACTGTTCAGCATGAGTTACACTTAAAACATTTCTAAGGCATTTCCAGGCGCATGAGCCTTATTTAGGTGCATGAACCGTCTGCTCAACATGTTTCTAGGATATTTTCGAACCCAAACACTATTTTTTCTAAGCTTACCAAGGTCATTCTAAGCATGAACAACATAATAACACCTAAGGAACATCATCAAACATGCATAATACATACGGGTATACATACATAAACACTGTAAAATCGTTAAAATACATTTTCAGCCCCAAAGAGTTTAAAACAAGTAAAACCAGGGTCTAGATACTCACCTGGTGCAACTTTGGGTGTAATTTCCTTCTAACCCGTATGAGAATGAGCTCTAACACCTAGAAACCCACCAAACACACACACAAACACACACACACAAACACATAAGCACATAACCGAGACAAAACCCATCATTAAACACTTAAAACCCATGAATTCTTACCTTGAATTCAGCCTCTTCTTCTTCTTCTTCTTCTACCCGAAAGTTTTCTGCTCTCTCTCTCTCTAGAACCGAATGAAAAGTGATGTGAAAAGAGGGTGGGCGGCCATGCCCACCTTTACACCAACTTTTTGTACTTTGGTCCCCTTTTACATTTTCAACCCCTCAACTTGGGTTTATTGATGTTTCTTCTTTTATTTACTTTAATAGAATAACCGGGTGTTACAAATCCATCCCCTTTATTTAGGTTTCGTCCTCGAAACCTATTATTCCTCAAACAGACGAGGGTAATGCTGCCTCATCTCCTCCTCAGTCTCCCATGTAGATTCGGATCCCTTCCTGTGCTTCCACTTTACACACACAAGAGGAACCACTTCTCTTTTCTATCGATGATTGCCACTGGTTGCTCCACATAATTGAGCCTTTCGTCTACTTCGATATCCTCCAGCGGGAAAGTCATGTCTTCATCAGCTAAGCACTTTCTCAGATGAGATACATGGAATGTCGGATGAATTCCACTTAACTCATCTGGTAACTCCAATCTATAGGTCACCTCTCTTACTCGAGCAATGATTCGGAAAGGGCCTATATACCTTGGGCTCAACTTGCCCCGCTTCCTGAATCGGGTAATACCCTTCCAAGGTGAGACCTTCAACATAACCTGGTCACCCACCTGGAACTCAATCGGTATGCGCCGTTTATCAGCATACGACTTCTGTCTATCTTTGGCTGCCTTCATGAAGGTCTTAATCTTCTCAAGCTTCTCAGTCGTAGCCTCGACTACCTCGACGCTCCCCAATTCCTTCTAACTAATATCACCCCCAACAAACGGGTGTTCTGCATCTCCTATCGTATAACATCTCATAGGGTGGCATACCAATGCTGGCATGATAGTTGTTGTTGAAGGAGAATTCGGCTAATGGTAGGTGGTCATCCCAACTTCCCCCAAAATCAATCACACATGCCCGAAGCATGTCTTCCAATGTCTGAATTGTCCTTTCTGACTGACCATCAGTTTTGGGATGATAAGCCGTGCTAATATGTAACCTCGTCCCCAAGGCGTCGTGAATTTCTTCCAAAATTTAGATGTAAACCAGGTGTCACGATCAGACACAACAGACACTGACACACCATGATGAGTTACAATTTCCTTGATGAATAGATCCGCCAACCTCTCAGATGAATGTCTCGCGAATCGGTAGGAAGTGAGCACTCTTCGTCAGACGGTCAACAATCACCCATATGGCATCGTACCCTTTCGGAGTACGCGGCAGATTCGTAATGAAATCTATGGTGATGTGCTCCCACTTCCATTCGGTATATCCAAAGGTTGAATCTTCCCATATGGCTTCTGATGTCGGCATTCACCTGTAAGCAAGTAATGCACTTACTCACATACCCCACCACATCGCGCTTCATACCCGGCCACCAATAATCTTTCTTCATATCTTGATACATTTTCGTGGCACCAGAATGAATGGAGTATCGAGTCTTGTGAGCTTCATCCGTAATCTTCACCCGTAGATCCCCAAAACAGGAATCCACACCGTCCAAATCGAGTTTTAACACCAATGTGTTTTCACCCAATTCCCCAACCAGACCTCTCGTCCTCTTAGAGTTAAGATGATCTTCCTTCAATGCCTTATCTTGAAACTCTTTGACTTGCTTCATCACATCAAAGGTCATGATTAGCTGATATGCTTTCACCCGAATCATCGCGGGCCTCTCTTTCCGACTAAGGGCATCAGCCACCACGTTGGTCTTGCCCGGATGGTAGTGGATCTCGCAATCATAATCTTTTATGAGCTCCAACACCTTCTATGCCTCATGTTCAGATCTTTTTGCTCGAAGAAGTACTTCAAGCTCTTGTGGTCAGTGAAAATGGTGTACTTCATCCTGTACAGATAGTGCATCCAAATCTTTAATGCACAGACCACGGCTGCTAGCTCCAAGTAATGAGTAGGGTAATTGACCTCATGAATCTTCAACTGTCGGGATGCATAAGCTATAACCTTCCCTCTCTGCATTAACACGCACCCTAACCCTGAGTAGGAAGCATCAGAATAAACCACCAGATATTCGCTTCCTTCGGGTAATGACAAGACAGGAGCTTGAGTCAACCTCGCCTTCAGTTCATCGAACGCCTTCTCTTGAGCTTGACCCCATATAAACTTTACATCCTTTCGGGTCAACTTGGTTAGTGGAGAAGCGATCTTGGAAAAGTCTTGAATGAATCTTCTGTAGTAGCCCGCCAAACCCAAGAAACTACGAATCTCGGATGGCGTCTTCGTGACTTCCATTGCATAACCGCCTCCACCTTTTCCAGGTCCACCATGATTCCGTCAGAATTCACCACATGAACCAAGAATTGAACTTCGCGCAACCAGAACGCGCACTTGGAGAATTTGGCATACAACTTCTCCCTTCTTAGTGTCTCTAACACCTCTCGAATGTGACCAACATGCTCTTCTTCGCTATTTGAGTAGATCAAGATATCATTAATGAACACAATCACTAATCTATCCAACATCGGCCGGCACACTCGATTCATCAAATCCATAAAGGCAGCTGGCGCGTTATTTAGACCAAAAGACATAACGAGGAACTCGGAGTATCCATAACGCGTACGGAAAGTTGTCTTAGGAATGTCTTGTTCCTTCACCTTCAATTGATGGTAGCCAGATCGTAGATCTATCCTCGAGAACCAACTGGCACCTTGGAGCTGGTCGAACAAGTCATCAATCCTTGGTAACGGGTACCGATTCTTCACCGTCAACTTGTTCAGGTCTCGATAGTCAATGCACATTCGCATACTTCCGTCCTTTTTCTTTACAAACAATACCAGAGCACCCCACGGAGATAGTCGGTCGAATGAATCCCTTATCCATTAACTCCTGTAATTGGCTCATGAGTTCCTTCATCTCAGTCGGAGCTAATCGATATGGTGCTTTGGCAACAGGTTGAGCACTGGGTATCAAATCAATTTGGAACTTAATCTCACGATCCGGTGGCACACCGGATAAGTCTTCCGGGAATACGTCCGGAAAGTCGCACACCACTGGTACCTCAGATAATTGCGGTACCGATGCATCCACATCTTTTACAGATGCCAAGTAGGCACTACATCCACGTTTCATGCACTTCCCCGCCACCGCCATCGAAATCACCTTCGGGATCGTAGTAACGCGATATCCATAAATCGTAACCAAACTCCCATCGGGCGCAACTAATCGAATCATCTTCTTGCGACATACGATGTTAGCTTCATAGGTTACTAACCAGTCCATCCCTAGTACTACATCAAATCCACCTAGGGGCATCACGTGTACCTAGTAGCAAACCTATGACCTTCCAGTTCTATAGCACAGTCCTCTATCACATCAGTAATTCTAGTGGACTTACCAATAGCGGTTTCTACATCAAATGGGTCACTGACATTTCTACTACTAATAGGCAACTTAGCACAGAATGTAGTGGAAATAAAACTCCTACTAGCATCGAGATCAAACAATATAGAGGCACAAGTTTGGTTTACTAGAAACATACCGGACACGACATCGGAATCAGCTCTAGCTTCCTCGCAGGTCATGGTGTAAGCTCTAGCACTTGCCCACTGCCCTCCTTCCTTCGGCTTCTTCTTCACTCCATAGCTATCCGCCCTCGGCTTCTTACAGCCTTTGGTCGCATGGCCCTCCCCGCCACAATTATAGCACTTCAGCGCCTACAGTCTTTAGCGATGTGGCCATGCTTGCCACACCTGAAGCATACATTCATTCCCATCCTGCACTCGCCGGTATGCTCCCTTCCACATCAGCCACACTTTTTCAGCCATGATCTTGACGACACCCCACGGCCATCCACCTTCGTCTTCTTGTTGTTTGGAGTGAAACAACCACGTCCAAGCCTCTTCCCATTCCAGTTCTTACCATTCCCACTTGTCTTCTTCACCTCCACCACAATCTCCTCTCTCTTATCATACAATCTACCCGCCAAATCCACCACCGATCGAAAGGTACTTGGCTGAGCAGCAATCAGGTGCCTGTGAATGTCAGCCGGTAGTCCCTGGATGTACCTCTTGATCTTCCTTGACACCGGCGTCACCTGATCCGGCACCAGCCTCGCCATCTCGTTGAATTTAGTGGTGTACTGCTGGTGGGTCATGGTTCCCGCTTCAAGTTGCAAGAACTCCCTCTCGATTTTATCGAGTTCCCTGTGAGGACAGAATTCCTCGATCACCAACTGCTTAAACTCCTTCCATTGCATTTTCCCGATGGCTCGGGCACCCTCAGCTTGGATAATATTGTCCCACCAACACAGCGTTGAATCAACGAAAGAGTGAGTTGCGAACTTCACCTTCTGGTCCTCGCGGCACTCACTGATCTCCAAGACTGTCTCCATCTCCCTCACCCAGCAGTGAGCGGCAGCAGCATTGCCATTACCATTGAAAGTCGAGGGCTTACACCTTTGGAACACCCCATAACTGCACCCTCCGATCGCTACCCCCACTACATCATCCTCCTCCTCATCGGACAACATAGTCTCAGGCTCCGGTTGTTCCTCCTCCCATTTGCTTCCCTTGCCCGTTGATCCCTTTCTAGCCTTCTTCTCCTTCCTCTCCTCACTTCTCACAGCCCTGATGGCTTCACTCACCACAGACGGTAAGACTGTCTGCATGACCTGATGTACTTCATCAGCAATCGCCTCCCTAGTTGAGGCATTCAAGCTAGCATTTTCATTCTCTTCGCTCTGACCATGAACCTCAGGGTTCTCATGGGTCGTCTCAGGAGCCTTAGCACTACTCCTAGTCACACGTGGACGGCCTCTGCCTCTAGGAGTCTTGGAAGATTTCTGTCTAGCCATCCTCTAACACACTATAAGATTCAAACACTAACGCGGTCATTCAAGGTAATAACTCAGTTTATGTCAAGTATAGTAAGTCCCTAATTACAATGACCACTTGTGATTAGCCACTTACTTTACTCTTCATACCCCAAGCATTTCCTATCCTGACTTAGTCAGTATCTAAATCTACTAAGAGCACATAAATCAAATAGCATGCGCACATAATGCCAATTAACATTAAAGAAAATACCTGATGGCACGTAGCTACTCGGGCTAACATCCCTCTAGTTGTCCCATTTTAAATTTAAGTTTAAGTTTCTTAAAAAAATTATTTAACCTAATTCTTTTAAACTTTGGCTCTGATACCAACTTGTAAGGCCCCGTTCCCGGAGACCTCACAGTTGGTTATTCACAGCATTAAATACATTAAACATTATAATTTACAAGCTTAAGCAGCAGAATTATTTTAACAAAAGCCATTCATTTCATTAAAAACACTGTTGTTGAGCAATACACTATTGTTTAACCTAATACAAAAGAATTGTTTAATTGCATTACAAAACAATAGCAATAACAAGTATGAATGGATGTAAGTCTTTCCCTGACGAGTAGCTTCACCCTCGTGCCATCCTCAGCAATGATTACCTGCCAACTGAAAATGTATAAAAATCAGCGTTGCTGAGTGAGTTCTAGTTTTAAAAGTAATAAAATGCTTTCTGTAAGGTATACATATGAAAATACTCTTTTTGTGAAATTTCATCTCTTTATACGTGAGAACGCATTAACTATACAACCAGATAATGCTTCTTCTCTTCTCTTTACTGTATGTCTTGTTTATTTAGTACTTTTTTATCTTTATCTTTCACTGTCTATGTGGACCAATGAGCAATACCCTAAACTATATGCGCGGGGGAAATTGGTGTTGGGCCCTCTGGTCCCTCAATGGACTCTGATTACTGTATACAAGGTCGGCCCAGTCACCTAGGGTACGCTGCAAAGGTCCACCAATCTCATTGACTGGCCCGTGTGCATAATAGGGCAGATAACCCGCATCATAGTTGAGCTAACGACAACATGGTCGTGCACCTCCTATAAGCTTGCAAGACTTGTTAACATTTAATTTAAGTTCCACTTCTCTTCTTCGTTGCTCTTTCGCTTTATTATTATTAGTAATACTTTACGTTACGATAATAAACACACCACGTAAAGTCATACACTAATAGTAATAATAATAATACGGATCAATCATAAAACAATCATAATCATGCATAAAACTAAGCATAATAAGCCCTAGTCAAACCTTGGTCAAAACCCTAATAGCACAGACTCCCAAAAATTTCATAATAAATTCTGAGTGTTTAGGTGCACCAATACTATTTGGGCGTATGAGCCCTGTTTAGACGCTTCATCACTATGCAGGCGTATCAGCCAACACTTAACCACTTTAACACTTAGGCGCATGAACCATTCAGGCACATGAACCATTGAGGCGCATGAACCATTCAGGTGCAAGAACCATTCAGGCACATGGACATTTAGGCGCATGGCCATTCGGACGCATGAACACTTAGGCGCATTGCCATCCGGATGCATGAACACTATCGGGGCGTATGGCCCGACACTTAGTCATCCGATTACAAATTATAGGCGCATGAACCACTGTTCAGGCACATGAGTTACACTTAAAACATTTCTAAGGCATTTCCAGGTGCATGAGCCTTATTTAGGCGCATGAACCATCTGCTCAACATGTTTCTAGGATATTTTCGAACCCAAACATCAAGCCTATTGTTCTAAGCTTACCAAGGTCATTCTAAGCATGAACAACATAATAACACCTAAGGAACATCATCAAACATGCATAATACGTACGGGTATACATACATAAACACTATAAAATCGTTTAAATACATTTTCAGCCCCAAAGAGTTTAAAACAAGTAAAACTAGGGTCTAGAAACTCACCTGGTGCAACTTTGGGTGTATTTTCCTTCTAACCCTTATGCGAATGAGCTATAACACCTAGAAACCCACCAAACACACACACGAACACACACACAAACACATAAGCACATAACCGAGACAAAAGCCATCATAAACACTTAAAACCCATGAATTCTTACCTTGAATTCAGCCTCTTCTTCTTCTTCTACCCGAAAGTTTTCTGCTCTCCCTCTCTCTAGAACCGAATGAAAAGTGATGTGAAAAGAGGGTGGGCGGCCATGCCCATTTTTACACCAACTTTTTGTACTTTGGTCCCCTTTTACATTTTTAACCCCTTAACTTAGGTTTATTGATGTTTCCTTCTTTTTTTTACTTTAATAGAATAACCAGGTGTTACATATGCACACCTTAAGAACCTAAAAGAAACATGCTAATGTCAACATACGGTCAGTGCGTTCATAGATTTTGGATAAATAGTAGTAAGTCAGAAATATCAGATCCAGTAAACAAAATATATTAGTAGATAGCTAGTCTACATAAAAAGTTAAATAGTGTATGGAGTTCGCAACTAAAGATGATACTGTAAATGTATGCCTCGGTTGTGGTTACCATACCACAACAATAGAAATTAGGCCAATTAAACACCTGTTTGACATGCAGTCGTGCTAGCGCGACTAGCCCATATGAGATTTGTCAAACCCAATAGATCCACTCAGAATTACCTCGCTAAAGGTAAATTGGTATCGTTTACACCTTGAGAATGCGGTAACTTGGTAAAAAAATCCATCGAGATGCTTTCCCACTTTCACAAATTTCTGGTTGTTGAAGTAACCCTGAAAGTTTCTAATATACCACCTTAACCTTGGAACATGTCAAACATTTTGACACGTATGTGGCAATTTCAGCTTTCATGTTAGGCCACAAATACAGGACTTTCAAATCTTGGTACATCTTGTTAGATTCAGGATGTATTATATAATGGGATTTGTGTGCTTCATCCATTACTAATTCCTTGAGATTCTCAAACAATTGAACCCATACCCAATCCTCATAGTAATAGAGTTTATCTGATTTTTCCCAAAATTATTTCTGAGCCTCTCTAAGAGATTCCGCTTTGATATTCTCTTCTCGCATTGCCTCAATTTGAGCATTCTTAATCTGTGACGGTAGATCTGAACAAATAGTCATCTACAATGCACGAATACAACGAGGTTTTAGGTTTTCCTTTCGACAATGGGCATCAACTACCACATTATCTTTTCTAGGATGGTACTTAATGGCAGAGTCGTAATCATTCAATAATTCCAACCACCGTCGATGTCTCATGTTCAACTCTTTCTATTCATAAATATGCTGAAGACTTTTGTGATCCTTATAAATCATGCACTTGGGTCCATATAGGTAATGTCTCTATATCTTAAGTACGAATACTACAGCTCCCAACCCCAAATCATGAGTTGTATAATTCTTTTCATGCACCTTAAGTTTTTTGATGTGTAGGCTATCACTTTCTCATGTTGCATAAATACACAACCCAGACATTTGATTGATTACACACCACAAAATCTTATGTTCCTTTTTACAATGCTAAGATCGGTGCATTACACAACTTGTCTTTGAGTGCTTGGAAAGTTGCTTCTTCATTACTGCCCTATTTATAAATGGTTCTTTTTTGAGTTAAGGTAGTAAGAGGCTGTGCAATCTTTGAAAACCCTTTTATGAAACGTTAGTAACAACATTCCAATCCAAGGAATTGTTGCACCTTAGTAGGCGTCATATGTACAGACCATTTCTTGATTGCTTCTATCTTTGACGGGTCGACGTGAATTCCTTTCTCGTTAACTATATGCCCTAAGAACTTCACCTCTCTTATCTAGAAGTTACACTTGGAAAAATTGGCATATAGTTATTCTTTCTTCAGAAGATCCAAGATAAGTCTTAAATGTTTCTTATATTCCTCTCAATGCTTGTACTAAATCAATATGTCAATGAATACAATGATAAATTTGTCTAAATAGAGTTTACAGATACAATTCATGAGGTAAATAAAGACTTTAAGAGCATTGGTCAATCCGAATGGCATAAGTGGGAACTCGAAATGCCTATACGGTTCATGAGGTACATAATGACTGTAAGAGCGTTGTTTCTGTCGTACTATTGAGGGTAACGAATCAATCTTCTCTTTTTCCTTGAATCCTGCATCTATGTATGAATATGTTGTTATATATTGTTAAAGTGTTCTGGCAACGTGACTAACTGGTTTTGAGGTCTAGAATTGGGTTGTTAATATGATGACATAGCTAAAAATGGATAGAGTGTGGATCTCTATTCGTCTTGTTGTATTTTTTGGGATTCATGACATTTGAGGATTGGATTACAGTTACTATGAATTGAAATGTAGATAACTACGTATCAAAACAAACTTCACAATTTAATAGCTAACCAAATTAGTTTAGCAGCCATGGTATTCATATGCATGTATACATAGTTGGAACAATATATAATTTGAATATGAGTTGTTGGGATTTAAACGAATGAGTAATTTTAGCAATTAAGAAATTTGAAATGTTAAATATAATAAATGAATTCAATTTATATGTTTAGCCGGTGCCACGTGTTCATACCCATTTGATTATGATTAAATCTAATACTTATAACATAAATTGTATTGATAATCGTGTGTGTGAGCTTGTCATGTATAACCCTTAATATGAGTAAATTTTAAGGGGTTAGAATTTGAAATGATAGAATAATAAGTAATTAATTATAGTTTTCCTAATTAGATTAAGACATTGTCGTCAGGAGATTAACAAACTAACAGTTTAAACATTTCAAGTAAACTTAACTAAGATTATTAATTAAATTATAGGTTCTCACACCGGTTGAGAAAAGGGAAAATAAACTTTACTATTGCTTGGCTTTGTTTTTGCTAAACTAAGGTGCATATTCGTAATTCTTGTCTCATATTTGATTCCCGTTCATCTCTAGTTTTGATTCCTGTCATACGTAGCTAGTTTGTTTTTTATTTTGATATAAGTAGATAGACTACTTTATATTTCTAAAATTTGTTACCCAGGCTCTCTATCTTGGGGTGACCAAGACGCGTTATTGCGACATCAATAACGTGGCACCAACCGTGATGGTGAGCTGAGATCATAGCGTTTCTAAAGAGGACTCTGAATTTATATTAGCCATCTTGTTATGATATTATTTTCTCAGAGGCGTATGGATCGATCCTAGGTTAGCCATCTTATTTCTTGATGAATGAATTTAGACCACTCCATTCAGGTTCTGGTGAATGGGTTGTATGCCTGCCCATACTCCATTTTATATTGGTTCATGGGCTAGCTACCTGTGTTTCCTCTGTTCAGTTATTATATGATATGAGTATTAGCTCGGGTTACGTTTTGTTTGGTATGTACATTATGCTATCATGTTCGCTACAACTGTTTATTTTATTATCTGCTATTCCATTCATTGAGCGTTATGCTCAAGTGTGCTTTTGTTTTCATGCACACCAGGTCAACAGGGTCATCCGGGAGGGAGTGAAGAGTGGAAATCTGCAATAATAAAAGTCTATTTAATTTGATGTAATCAACTTCTCTATTGGGTTTTAGACTATGGGGTGGTTGGTTCGAATGGAGCAGAAATCTCAAGGTTCACAAATTCCACAACTAGGCATTCTATTAAGGCTTTCCTTTTGAAGCTAATCTTAGGGTCCAACTCATATCCAGTTGACCAGTTATTTTCCCTACTAGCCTTTGTCTGTAAATGCATGTTTTTTTGAACTACTTAGACATTCTGATTTGATTCCTCTCTCATAACCTGTCACTATGTATGTTTTGACTTAGATTGATAAATGGTAGGGTTAGTAGAGGGAAGCTTTCATAGAATCCTAGGTTGTAAATATTGAATATTTCTTGTTGACCTAGGAATCAAGAAAGCACTAAGGCCTTTCTTTCAATGTCATACCTCAATCCTATGATTGGATTTGTATTAGGATTGAATAGAGGTGACCTGGCCCTTGGTACAAGACCGCCCTTGGTACAAGACCGCCCTTGGTACAAAACCCTACTCAAATAGGCTTTGAAAGATTAGCAACCGCATTAATATGGGATAGAGGAGGTTTTGAGTCTGGACAATTGCAAGTGAGGGTGGTGTCTCCTCAATGTCCATCCTTTGACTAGTGCTCAAATGTTCAATGATTGTAATAACTTTCTCCTTATCTTTCATAGCATCACTTATCTGTAAAAGTGAGGTGAAGGTTAGTTCCATTACATCCATAGATTCTTGTGGTCATAGTTTAGCATAGCTAATAGGCCTCTTAGCTAGCTTACCCTTAAGATCAGTGATCTCAAGTTGTTGATTGAGCAACGGCCTTTGTAAGGTAGCCGCCTGAGATTCTAGGTGACTAAACTTTGAAACAATGTATGTGAATGTAACGGTCAATTCTTGCACCTTTTGTTTCATGCTCCCTCATCTTTATAAGAAAAATCAAAGGAGAATGAGAGTACATAACCAAAGTTATCACTCTCATCACCAGATGTTTGTTCTTGGTCTCTAGATTTTCCTTGCTCTGTGACAGTTTCATAAGAAGTGCCAAGAAGCTGGATTATCCTAGTTGAGGTCTAAATGATTTTATCATTTATAGAAGTGAAAGCCTATTCCATATGAACATCTTGAACATATTCAGAGAGGTCCACCTCAGTAATGGGTGGATGATATGGGCTATATATGAGAGTGTCAGGAGCATTCATCTTTTTTTGAGTAGGGAAAGAATAAAGAGATTCATGATACTCATTAAATCACATTTATTCATTATCATAGAATTCAAGTCTAGAAATTGGTTGGTAGAAATCTAAAAGTTGGGGATGGTAAGTCATGCTAAAGGTTGATTATCTGAGTAGACTCAAGATGATGGCTTAAGCTTAGGATTGTGAGCTCGTTAGTCTGACATGAGAAACCTCGTTGATACTTAAAATACTAATTTACGCTAAAAACATTACTTCTTTGCTCGCTTTTTCTATTAAGAAATACTTTATAATATCTTTATTATTATTATTTTTATCTTTCATCAACTAACAACCGCTTTTAAAATGTTAAAAAACTTATAGGGATTGTATCGTATTTCTTTAAATATGAGGAATCACGATATAACCACAATAAATTTTCTATCTTCCTTACTCACAACTATTTACATCGAAAATAAGAAATCTAATGTAAATGTTGCGGGGGAAACAAATTCAACCATAGGACCACCCATGTAATTCACTAATCATAAATTATAAAAATATAATCTGATTTTACCCGCGGCACTATTAGACGACTAACTCATGTGTTAAACTCCCCTAATTAAAATCTCATCAAACATAATTATGATTTATCATTCGATCGTTGACTAAACTCACACAAAAGCACCCACTAATTAAACTCCACCATTTATTTCTCTCTGGTATGTGAACACATGAATCGGAGTTCGACCATGATCACCATTTGTATCACCATCATCTTCTTCTTCTTCGTCTCATCTTCTCACTCATTTTATCTCTCTGGTGTTGCTCCTGTTGATTTTCAAACGGTACGTGATCTTCAACTCCTCAATGCGAATCACAACTCAATTTGGGATGTTGTCTGATGCTCATCATCGTTAAGAATTGAAGTTGAAATTAGGGTTTAGGGTTTTGTGATTCAGATTGAGAAATTGAATTAAGTCGTTCTTTTGGGGTTTAAACTAGAGATCTGTTTTCATAGATCTTAATAAATAATAATATGACATTTGATGTTGTCTGCACTGTTGAAAGTTAGAATTTACTGTAAACTTCCGATGATTGATTAGATTTGACTCAGCATCTTATGAGTTGACCCGAGAAAATTGACAAATCGATACGGACAGACCCTGAACACACGAGGTCGGTCCGGTCCTAATTTTTGATTTTATTCGGTTTTGATCCCGGGTCGGTTTGGTCACACGAGGTCGATCCGGTCCTAATTTTTAATTTTATTCGCTTTTGGTCCCGGGTCGGTTTGGTTCGTGTCTGCACCTCCTTGACCCATGAATATTAGATTGTGTTTTCCAAATTAATTTCATAATATCGTTCTAAAATTCATTATATTATATTATGCTTTCCTATAAATATAATATTTACCCATTTAATAAAAAATAAAGTAGTTATTTTTGGTTTATTATGAAATGAGTAAATGTAATTCTAAATTTTATTGTATCATATTAAGCTTTCAAGCATTATAAGTATCATGTTTATTATTTATCAATTTCATAATAAATAAAAGAAGTTATTTTTAGCTTATTATGAAATTAGTAGATATGACATTTTTAGTGATTTGAAAGTCTGAATAGGATATTACAAACTGTAAAAGTGCTTATATGGAATTATTAACTTTTTGAAGGATATACATATAAAAGTCCCTATATAATTCTTTAGTTTCCTATGTTTCCAGATGTGATTTGTTAAGAGTTTCAATTATTTCCTTTATTTAAAACAAGGTTGCTAACTTGTCATACAAATGGACAACTATGGTTTCATCTTAAATCTGATTATTGGACCATTAGTGTATGTGTGGATTATTTTGTGCTTTTTAATCTCTTTATGTCAGTTCATATAATTTTCATGCTTTTACATTTAGGGTGATCTGCTTCAAGTCAAGGTCAACAAGTTGTCATCTACAAAGACACATCTTCCTTATGACTATTATTACTTGAACTATTGTCAACCCGAACAAATTCAAAACACCATAGAAAATATTGGCGAGGTGCTACGAGGTGATC
Source organism: Flaveria trinervia (assembly GCA_025506515.1). Lineage (NCBI taxonomy): Eukaryota > Viridiplantae > Streptophyta > Magnoliopsida > Asterales > Asteraceae > Flaveria > Flaveria trinervia. The sequence goes on from CM046449.1 coordinate 2,399,061, forward strand.
GCATTGAGAATTCAGTGTATATGGTGAGAATCTTTTCTTTTTTCTCAACCAACCTCATTTTAACTGAGTTTAGTGTTTCAGCAACCAACCTCATTTTGGCTTGTATTTTGCGTGTAATATAAAGTTGGTTCCTAAAATCAGAGGAAAAAAAGTATAAAGTTTATCTCCGTTTCGTGCAGGACGCTCTCTTATTATATGTTTTGATTAAATATCTTTAATCCGTCATTTCAGTTTCACATGAGAGAGGAGCTGAGATGCAAAGTTGGTTGTCGAATAAAAGTTGATGCTAAATCTGCAAAAATATTTAAGGAAATGATCGATGATGAGTACCGGGTTAATATGTATGCACCACTCATCTTAACTTTGTCATTACTTTAAAATATATTGTATTCTAAAGGTGTCAATTTTGACCCATTTACTTACAAAAAGGTTCGATTTGGGTTATGTTATATTATATCTCTTACATGTCAAACGGGAAAATTAAAAGGAAAGCCAAGAGGAAATCGGGTTAAACAGATTGAATGCCACCCAAGTTGTATTTTTTTTCTCCCAGTCCATGATAGGTGAAGCAGGTAGTTATCTAAAAGGGAAATGGGTCAGAGTGGGTAAATGTCATTCAGTTTGTATTTTAGTGGATAAAACCTCACTGTGAATGGGTTGATTCAGGTTCTGGTATATCTTTAATTTGTCAACCTAGTTAATTGAAAAGTTTCCTAAGTGGGAAATGGATTGAATGGCTCAAAAGTCGCTCAAAGTGTGTTTTTAATGCATAAGACCTCTTAAATCCTTTTAGCAAAAGAAAGAAATATGAGTTGTTTTTTTGAACGGCTGGGATATCAGCACTTACTGCCTAGCAAAGAACTAGATAACAGAAAAAAGAACGTTAAAATAAGATAAACATATATTTATTAAAATGTTATTTGTAATACTAATAGTGAAAAGCTTAATCATTATGAACAAATATCATTTTGGGTCGAGCTGAGCTTAGCCGTTTCAACTGATATAATAAACTTTCTCGCTCATACTTGTTTATTTATGTTCTCTTTGACTTCAACACTTATAGATGACTTATTTCTACTTGAATCTTTACCATTACTTTTTTGGATCTTTAATATATATTGCAGGATTTTAGATAACTTACCAGTTGCAGTTAGGCGCAGATTTTTTCATAGTGAGTCAGCCACTTATCAACATGGTTTTCATGTTGGATTCAAAGGAAGCTATGCTGGGGTAAGTTTTATTTGAGAAAAAGAACAAACTTCACCGATTCAATTCAAAACTGCTAGAAATTTATTTGTTTTTTATATCATCAGACCACAGATGCAAAATATTTCATCAATAATCACCTAAGTTTCACAGTCGTATATCACAAGAATCTTGAAACCAATTCTACTCGAATTGTTGGTTTGAAGTTACTCCATACAGGTCTGTTTTCGCATCCCCTCTTTACCTGGAGGAAAAGCAAGAAATTGTGACCCATTTACTTATATTGGTTCTAATAGGGTTATGTTTATTATTAACGATCAAATGAGTGAATCCGAAAAAAGTTATCTAAACAAGAAAAGTAAAAGTTAAATTGTAATGCATAAAACCTCCATTTTAAACAAACGTAGCGTGCACAATCTCACGTTTAATGTAGATCTAAGGAGGATGAAATAAGGACAAACCTTACCTCTATCCAAAGTTCTATCCATAAACAAAAAAACACAATCTAAGATATGTACATTTACACCAAGGTTTTTTAAATTAGGAGGATGTCAATTAAACCTTAATGCATTTAAGATACCAACTTATTTGAAAAACTTGTAAAATAATAATAATAATATATAATAATAATAGTAATAATAATAGTAATAGTAATAGTAATAATAATAATAATAATAGTAATAATAATAATAATAATAATAATAATAATAATAATAATAATAATAAGAGTTATCAAGGGTAAAATGGGAATTTAGCAGAATTATAATCATCCACTACTAAAAGGGGACAAGCATTTTTTGGGACTAAACTAAGAAATGTGGACCATAATTTTTAGATGGAGGGACTGTTTAAAAAATAGATTAAAAAAGTATTTGGACAAAATGTGTTTGGTCATGGTCACTCTCACACTGTTTGATATGTCACCCAAACCGAACGTCCCACCCGTTTTGCCATCTCTAAATGTGTCATACACAATACTTTTTTTCAAAATGGCACAAATTGTATTTGTTAAATTGATCAATAGTTACAGAATAAAATAATTATCCGACTTCACTGCTAACTTGTGCCACCAGTATCAACCATGAGTACCAGAGTGGGACGAAAAAAATCCTCATTTAACTACATGTGACCAACATACAAAAAAGATAATTCTAGGGAGCAGTGCACCACAGATGGTTGATAGAGATAACGAGGTTGTATTTACGTACGATGTGACTTTCAAGGTACATTCTTGTGATGCCCTAACCTTGAGATCGCAATTTTAACCAGTTTAGTTATAAATGGGTTGATTGGGTTGTCTTTTATCTAAAACGGGTCAAACAGAAAGAATAGCTAAAAGGAAACTAGTTAGATGGGTTGAACAGGTCAAATGGGTTGAAACTTCCCCCAAAGTCTATTTGTGTTGCATATGACTTTCTAAATGTTTTTGTTTAAAGATTAAGATTATTATCGTAATAATGACCCGTTTCAGCCAAACTGTTACCCAATCGACCCATCTTGCCGCCTCTACTGCTATACGTAGCACTTGTTTTTTAGTCTCTCCCTTGTGCATTTGGCAATATTTTGGTCTCTTTTTTGTTTCCTTTAATTTTTTCAGTTTTCAGGAAAGTGACATTAAATGGGCCTCACGTTGGGACGCCTACCTACTTACAAATGATGATCCACTCCACTGGTTTTCTATCATAAACTCTTTGATTACTATCCTCTTTCTTTCTGGGATGTTAGCCATGATCATTATCAGAAGACTTTACAAAGATATCTCAGGTTATAACCGGTTAGACCCACAAGATGATACTGAAGAAGAAACGGGCTGGAAAGTCATCCATGGAGACGTTTTCCGAGGGCCCATTATTCCGAGCTACTTTGTGTTCATGTCGGGACTGGTGTCCAAATCTTCGGAATGACACTCGCCACCATGATATTTTCATTATTGGGCTTCTTATCACCCTCCAACCGTGGTAGTGTTGTGACTGCCACGGTCTTTTTATGGGTTTTAATGGGCTTATTCGCGGGCTTCTCCTCGGCGCGCCTTTACAAAACACTAAAGGGTACCGAGTGGAAGAAAACCACTTTTAAAAATCTTTTATGTTTCCAGGTATATCATTTGCAGTTTTCTTTATTCTGAATGCTTTTATTTGGAGAGAAAATACTTCTGGAGCCTTACCCTTCAGCACCATGCTTGTTCTCCTATGCTTATGGCTCGGAATTTCTGTACCGTTAGTCTTTATTGGCGGTTACTTGGGTTTCAAGAAGCCCATTATCGAAGATCCTATTAAAACAAACAAGATATCAAGACAAGTTCCTGAACAACCTTGGTACAAGAAGCCTTTTTTTACAATCCTCATTGGGGGTATTCTTCCTTTCGGGGTGATTTTGATCGAGCTTTTCTTCGTTTTAACATCCATTTGGCTCAACCAGTTTTACTACATAGTCGGGTTTTTACTCATCACATTTGTGATATTAATAATAACATGTACAGAAATAGCAATAGTCTTGTGTTACTTCCAGTTATGCAATGAAGACTACAACTGGTGGTGGCGGGCTTATTTGAGCACGGGTTCATCGGCTTTATACGTATTTTTATACTCAATTTTCTACTTCATCACAAAGTTGGAAATCACAAAATTTGTTTCAGGTCTTTTATACTTCGGCTACATGTTAATCGCTTCATACGCTTTCTTTACGTTGACGGGTACAGTCGGGTTTTATGCTTGTTTATGGTTTGTGAGAAAAATCTATTCATCTTTGAAGATAGATTGATGTAAAGAAAGGAAAACCAAGGGGATGACTACAAATGAAGGGATTAGTGTTGGTTTAGTATTACTTTTGGCTTGTAAGAAATAATGCGTGTGTTGTAACCAATTAATGTTGGAACATTCGGGTTGTGAACAACTTGGATGATGGTGTTTTGTCGTTTTGATATTTATTTGATTATATTAGAATTTATAGCTTTCGATTGTTCAGAGTCCACAATTATCCGTTTTTGTTTTAGCACCAAGCGAATCTAGCCATTGGTAATTTCGCTTAAAGATGCGAAATTGGCTAATTTCGCCCGACCCATATAGGGGCGAAATTGGCTAATTTCGCCCGACCCATATAGGGGCGAAATTAGCAAGTCTCGGACTTCATGTGTTCATTTAGAGTGGACTTGGAGAGTTTGGAGACTAGAGAGTCAGTGCAGCACACTACAAGCCTTTATAGTGCCAACTCGGATTTTATGTAGCTTAACCTAGGGATTGTTCGTTTAACAAACAAGTTAAACACGTCAACCCAAACACAAGATGTTTGTTGGATGGGTTTAAATCGTTTATTGAAAACTTGATTATTTCAATATGATTTTGTATTGTATTTTGGTTCTTGTCAAAAATCTCATCCTTATTAACTGCCTAGTCATCATGCCTTTACCATATAAGTATATACGTCATGCATGTTGATTTAATTTTTTAAGTCTATAAAGGTAACTGATTACTAAAGTAACTACGATGTACACATGTGTATTGTGCAAGCATATGTTTGCACGCACATGTATAATACATATGTTTCTACATCGATCTTAAACATGGGTGTATACTAAGAATCCGATTTGGAAAATAAATACATTGTTTTACAATACATTGTTTTATCATAGTTTCATGTGTTAACATCTTAAGAAAATAAATATATTTTTTATGAAAAGATCCCCAACTAAGAATCCGATTTGGGCACCCAAAAAAGTGAGTTGACCTTGTATAAAACGTTCTATTGTGGATTTGTGGACTCTTAATTTAAATGCATATTAAAGACGTAAATATCTATCATGAAAACACTAGTTATTTAGTTTATCTTGATAGCAACTTTATAGATAAAGTGAAATTTTATAACTTAGTAACTTGGTATCGGATGTTATTAGTTCTCATAAGATACATAGAGAAATTTGTCAGACTTGATTGTTTAGTAGATGTCACATTAAAAATGAAAATGTTAATTAGTTTGTAAAAAGACCTCTTTTTTAGTTGGTTAGTGACCTTAATTAGTAACTCGGTCTTTGTTACATGTGTTGTGTGACTTTGCCCCAGACGTTACGACACAAGATAACGAAAATGTGTACATCAAGGCGCTACTTTTTTAAATACTGGATTACAACATGTTAGTTTTTTGAGTTTTATTCTAGCGAAAATGCTCCTAATGTAGGATTCTTAATGAGTAACTACAATATCATACATGTTAGCGTACCATCCTGATGTAGGATTCTTAATGCGTTAGCTACAATATCATACATGTTAAGTGTACCAAAATGCTTAATATCAATTGTTTACATCCAAAAGTATTTGGTATCTAATCTCAATTTGTCATATTGTGCCAAGGCGGAAACATAGTATGTAAAGATCATGATTTTTATAGCGTTTGCTTACATCAAACAAACCCATATGTCAATAAAAGGATACCAATGATTGTAGGTAATAAATTGCAATTTTTTTTTGCAAATGACATGTTCCAGTTTGTTCCCCAAATGACATGATTTAAATTATTTTATATATGATGAGTTTTACAACTATGGCCTACTACATATAGGCTATAAAAGAAAAGTATCGAACGTTGTTAAATTCATGCACCTCAATGTAACTCTGTGATTCTTAGTTTACTAGGAAAAAGATACTTAAAATATCAACAATAATAATTGTGAGTTCACAAGTTTTAATGTCTCAAAACACTTCATTTCAACTCAAAAGACCTTGTTTACTTAGATAACAATAATTGAACCTAGCATTGTTCATTAAAACAACACAAACAATAAGACTATTGCCATAAATTCCCATAACCAAACCCGACTGATGTTGATTCTGTCTCTACAATAATGCACTTAATTCAACCTCCAATCAAGGTCGATGCGAGGTTATTGGGTTCAGTGGTATCTTTGTAGGTTTATTTATCAAAATTATTTTGATAATTATTAATCAAAACTATTTTGATAATTATTAATCAGATTAATAATAGTTAACGCAACGGAGTAAAAATTAAATACCAAAAGTGAACCCGATAAGATCTGGGTTACAAACAATACAGATACAGAATATTAATAACCTATTAATGATATATAATATACATTGGTTAATAGATAATCGTTTGAGACACCTTACTTCATACTTCGAAATTCATTGTCTTGTTTTCTTCTAGATCTTGAACTTCAGAAGAGAGAAGACTTTGTCTTTGGAAGCTGGAGTTTTCTTTCAGAAGATTCTTCTGGCATAATCTTCAGAAGTTCTGACTTTGTCTTCGGAAAAACTTTATCTGTCTTTGGAAGTACTTCACTTTGCTTTGGAAGACCTTTATTAATTGTACCAAAATTGTCTAAGTGATTGGTTTTGGTTGCATCAGCCTTTCTAGATCCAACATATACAGATGTTAGCTTCCAAACAGAACGTAATGATTCTCGATCACAAACGGGATATGTATTCACTCCGAATGGTGAAGCTATAACTTAAAAAAGTTCTTAACTGAGCATAGGTCGCTCAATCCATTAAAGAATTAGAATGCATATGTAGCATCTGATGTTGCAAAAAAGGTTGCTTGGATGAAGAAGTTCATTGTTAATTTTGATGTGGTGCCTAGCATACCGAAAACCTATTGAGATATCATATGACAACACTAGTGCAATAGCTCAGGAAAAGGAACCAAGGTCATATTATAGAGCAAAGCACATTCTCAAACAATTCCACTACATCCAGCAAATCCCTTTACTAAGCCTATGTCTCAAGCTAAACTAAAGAAGCATGCTAATAAGATAGGGCTTAGGTTTGTTGGACAGTGGATTTGATCTGTACTAGTATTTGGTGCATTCAAATATTAACACTTACTTTGGATGTTTATGTTAATTTAATGGTTAAATGATTTAGAAACATATGTTTTTATGTTTACATTTTTGTATGTTTAAGAATCCTTAAATAAGAATCATGGAAATCAATCAATTTAAGACTATATTGAATAGATGGTTGGTTTATAGAGATGAAAGCTCAAGCAATTAAGGACCAATATTCATTAAAGAATGATATCGGGATGTAATTCGCTTAAAAAGGTTGTTCATGGATCAAAGTCATAAGAACTTTTAATATGTGATACACATATTTGAACTAACTCTAACTAGAGGTTGTACTTTGATGTTACCTAACATAGTTTCATAAAAGACAATTATAAGGTAACGATCAGGTATAAATCCAAGGTAAAGTGGGTGTTGTATGTGGTCAAAGGAATTATGCAATCCTGTGAAAATGAGAGCTAGACATTCTAGCACCCTTATTTATGTAAACTAGTGTTAAAATGCATAATCACACTTAAACTAAGAGTATTTTGTTAGACCACTTCAAATTAAGAACAACAATTAGAGTACTTGAACAATACATAAGAATGAAGGAGATTTACGTCTTATGTTAAACGAATGTCCAATACATAAGGGATAATTGACAAGGTTATCATTTTCACACCCAAGCTGATGGAGGAATAATCAGGGCAAACAAATGTGAATCGATCGTCCATAACTCATAGTAATAAATAAATTGAAACAATATTCAATGTTATGTTTATTAAATAACACTAATCAAATAATTCATTACAATAAAACAATAATTCAAATAAACACAACAAAATCTTTTATTAATCTAGATTCAAGTATTAAATAAGCACGAATGAGTCCACTAAACTGCATTTCATGAAATCATATGAAATAGTAACGATTCAGCTAAAAAGTAGCCGATTAATAAACAGGTTTGCATATATATAATATATATATATATATATATATATATATATAATATATATATATATATATATATATATATATATATATATATATATATATATAATATATATATATATATAGAGAGAGAGAGAGAGGAGAGAGATTGATTAAAATGTTTGAAACAATTCAATTTACATAGTTATGTCGAGACTTATATTGCAATAATGTAACATAAAAGACATACCAAACACAATCAAACCTAATGACTGAATTGACTCGGTTGGTATACGAAACCTTGTGATAGAATGTGTGAATCCGATTCCAATCACCACTCAAATGATAATATGGTGTAGGTTTGCCAAAGCAATAGATCTACCATTGTTACCATGGTTGTATGAATTAATGATTGTGTTATAATCAAGTTTAATTAACTATAAATATATAATTGCAAGTAATAACATAGCATTTTTTGAATTGAATTTAGAATAAACTTACAATGAATATCGATGATTAAATAATAAATCAAATGATTTCTCCAAAATATAAAACATATCAAAATAGGTTATGAATACCGGCTAACTTTGTAAGTGATTGAATAGGATTGGTAGGTTGTAATCAATACATCTCCTCACAAATCAATCTAAGGTTTGGTATCTTTTGTTAGAATAATTTGAAGATTAATTATTGAATTGGGAACTAGGATTTCAAATGAGGATTTAGGGTTTGACAATGAGTTTAAAAAAATAATGTATTTGATTTCAAAATATATATTTGTTTACATGAAATGATTTGATTAAATAATATAATTTGAATGATTGTGATTACTAATAAATGAGATAAAGTAATTAAATTTAATTTGAATAATACAATTACATGTTTAATTTGTGAGATAGTTTGAATATTTAAGTGTGAAAAATAATTTATTTTAATAATTAATTATTTAATGACTTGATCAAAATAGTTAATTTGATAATCACTTATTATTTGAATTTGTATTTGTAATAACTCCCACTTTAAAAATAATTTGAAATAATATTTGTTTAATTTTAGAATAACTTTTAATAATTTAAAAACTTATACATGAGTTATTAACAACTAGAACTTTAAACCCGCGCATTGACGCAGGGTTTTTTTTGTAACTGACTCATATTAACGATGTTATGCAGTAGTTATGTGAAAACCAAAAAAACCACGGAAATTAATGATGTAATTCATAATTCTTTTGTATTTTAATTTACGGAATTGTGATATGTTTGTTGTTGTGATTAAAGGATTGTTAAATAACAAAATAGTCAACATTTTAGATGAAATCATTAAAAATAAACAACATTTAAATATTAATCAACTTAAATCTATAAAGAAAACCTAATATAACTTAAGCTTTTTAAATAGAAAAACGGTTATGGGAAAAAAAGAATGGTAATGCCATAAGGAGAGGAGTGGTGATATAACCTATCTGTTCATCACTTAAGAAATTGAAAACCAACAACTCCAATCTACTCTTCTATAAACCATATGATAGTTAATATTTATAAACTAAAATAAATTGATTAAATAAACTTGTGTATTACATGTTGCATTGTGAACCGTTTATTCTAAACAAATAAAATTTAAAAACTTGAAATAATTAAATTACATATATTTTGCAAATATAGTTGAAACAAAGTTCATGTGACCACACGACGAGTTCATAATTTGTAAACTATGATTTATAAACTTGAAGGATCACATGGCAAAACCTTAATTAATCGCATACGGACGTGAAACATTTAACAAACTATGATTTATAAATATTTATAATCTTCTTTTTTTTTAAAGAAATCAAAAGCATTCCTCGTGTCCTCTTGCGGTTGCTAACGTGAAAGTTGTTGCCACACGACGACTCTAGATTTGTCCTAATAGTCGTATTCTGGTGATGCAAGCAAAGTCGATGGTGTCGGTTTAATCATCCTTCGGTTTGATGACGATGACGGTGTTGTATCACTTGATGTTCAAATTAGAGAAGTGAAATCCTCATGCTCTAGAACTCCACGACTCTCTAGTGACGATTTGGTGATTAAAGGACCAGGTGAAGAAGATGCTCGAGAGGAAGTAAGAGTTTAAAAAGAAGTTATGGGGATCTCTTTGCAATTTGATGAAGTTTAGCGGCATGATTATGAGACTCTCATATTCCACTATATTTACCGATATGTTTAATTTATATATAGTAATTTTTCTAACTTTTATAGTCTTTGAAATATATATAACTTTTAAAACTATAAGAAAATAATTAATAATTTATGAAATAGATTAAACTTATATAAATACTTTTTTATAGATATGATATTATATAAATAATTTCTGAAATTTCGCCACCATTGCTTGCCACCACCACTCTTCCATCACCACATCCTTTGATACATTTGGCTCCGTAGCGCTAGAAGCTATCAACTTTTTGATCAGGGTCCAACGGGTCATAGACAACCATTGCTCAACCCGGGGAGGCAAGGATTTGTTTTTGGAAGGTTAGGATTTCCTATTCAGAAAGGGGTGGCGGCGCAGCTTGTTGCCCGTCTACCTTCTATTTTGATATAACTTGACAAAACATTATTAATTGTAATCTAAATGGTATTTAAAAATAAATCAAGGTCTAAAACAAATGCAACTGAACATAAACTGAAGATCAAAATAACTTACAACCATTTTGTGAAGAAAAGGATGATGTAATTTGGGATAAATAAATCGGCTGAATTAGTATATAGAGAAGCAGTGAAGAACACGTGAAGTTCGTGAGTCGGATGAAGGGATTTGGAGTTATTTTATGAAGGATTTGAACAATCGAAACATAAAACATATAAGTTTTTTACCAAGAGAAAAAATTTGGGTTTTTATTTGAATTCTTATGTGATGATATGAGTTTGAAGATTGTGGATGGAAAGTTGTCACGTTTGGATACTAAAAATTAGTAACATGACAGGGGGAGGAGGTGGTGTGGTGGGGCAGATGGTGGTTGAAGAGAGCGAGAGGAAGGTGGTTTCTAAATTCTTTTTAACATGAATTTTTTAATTCAGAACACATTAAAGTAAAAAAAACCAATATTTTTAAAAGTAAAAAGACCAAACTACCCTCGTGCGTAAGTCACATATATTTAAATGTAAAGGATGTTTAATGTAATTTTATTAGTTTAAGGACGAAACCTGAAATTTACTATAAACCTAAAAGACAAAAAGTGTAATTTACTCTTTTATTTACAATGGTGTCTTCACAACTAGAGGTGTTAAAAATATTCAAATCCTAGAATCCGATTCACATATCCGAATCCAAAATACTCGAAAAATTAGATAACAGAATATTCGAATTTGGATATCGAATTAAAAAATGTTTGGATATTTAGATATCCAATTGTCCAAGAACTTAAAAAAATATATATTTTGTTATTTTGTTAAAGTGTTAAATGTTTTTTTGGTTAGGATTTGTTAATGTATGTTGGGACTTTGTCAATGTGTGTTGTTTTTTACATTATTTTTCTTATTGTATGTGTCCAATTGTTGCAAAAAAATTAAAAAAAATAATTGTTTCTGAATCACTATGGGTGTTCATCGGATCGGATAACGGATTATTTAGATTTAAAAATTTTGTAGACCCATCCGAGTTCAATTCGGATTAGATTCGGATAAATCCGAATAATCCGCTAAAATCCAAATCAGTTTTTTGCTATTTCTTTGTTTGTGTTTAATTTTTAGTTCATAATGCTATACTAGTTCATCTATATATGATATATATTTATGGGTAACTTTGCAAAATAGTAATTACGTTTTGAATTTTAATTAGTAGTTCAATTTAAGAAAAATATGTATGAGTTAGGGTTGTTCACGAGCCGATCCGAACCGAGCGGACCTTTGCTCGTGCTTGGCTCGTTTCCAACCGAACCGAGCCGATAGGCTCATTTACAACCGAGCGGAAAATCGAACGAGCATTTTTCGAGCGTTAAATTTTCGAGTGAGTGTCGAGCGAGCGCAAACGAGCGGTGAACAATTTATACAACTCAATTATCTTGTGTGTCATACGATTTATACTATAACGAATAAGGTTTGATAACTTAAAATCAACCACTTTTACATAAAATTTTCATGTATAACAATACGTTGTGGCTAACGATAAAACTAACGCTATAACCGATTAGGCGGAGAACATATTGTAGAGAACTATAAGGGGGAAAATGGGAGATGATCGAAAAAATATATCTTAGTGACTTAAGATTTCAATTTTATGTTTAATGTATAATTTTTTATTAGGTTGACTGATCAACTATGCATAACTATAATTATATATTTGTGTATATAGGTCGAATGTACTAGAGTACTATGTATAAACTATATACACATGTTAATTTGAGTCGAACCGAACCGAGCGGATCTTTGCTCGTGCTTGGCTTGTTTACAAATCGATCCGAGCTGATCAGCTCGTTTACAACCGAGCAAAAATTCGAACAAGCATTTTTCGAGCAAATTCCGAACGAACGTCGAGCGAGCGTCGATCGTCAAGCGGTTTGAACAGCCCTAGTATGAGTAATTAAATTAAAATACTTTTAAAACTTTATTTTATTCCGTGACATTTTTGTTTTATTTAACTACAATCTACAAGTACAATCTACAAGTACAATCTACATATGCATATCATTAAATAAACCAAAGATTTCATAAAGACATCAAAGACTTCATTTAGCACCAAAGATTTCACATGATTCTGGTTATGAAGCTATCATCTCATTAAAAAAACCTAAATTTTCATAAAATAAGTTAAAAACAAGTTAAAGAAAACAGTAAACATTGGATTTGAATTGCGAACTTGCAATGACTTGCATAGTAGTAGTGGATCTGGTCACGACTAATGTCATCGTAGATTCTGCTAGACTGCCGGTGGCCGACGATGGTCGCAAATGTCATGGATTCAACTACTGACTACCGAAGACTGAAGCAACGTGGACCGTTGGTGGCTATCAATGGTTTGAAGTATGAACAAGAAAGTCGATGGATCTGCGATGGTCATCTAGTACTCACCTTAATTAGTTTTGGTTTAATGGGCTATTTTGGTTGTAATTATGTGAGCATGTTTTCTAATGGGTATTCATAATTGGATAATAATAATATATAATGGGCTTTTTTTTCGAATCCAAATAAAAAATCCAAATTTGAATAAATCCTTTTCGAATATTTGAAAAAGAATTATACGATTCAAATTACGAATTTTTTCAGATTTCAGAATTTTTAAACACCCCTATGAATCACTATCACCATCCAAAAATTCAGCTATTAAAAAATTTTAAATATCATAAGAATACAAATAGTAATTTATACTATAAAAATTTTTAGAAATCCAACTTTGAACACGGTTTCACTGGTTTTGTTATAACTTTACAAGAGTTGCCCTAAATACAAACCTATTTGGCGGTGGATTACATCGACCCTTATATACACCAACAACTCATCACTCAAACATTATTAGCGACCACCGCAGCGACTACAAACACGCACAAAATGAGTCGCTACGACAGCCGTTCCGGCGACCCAGGCTCATATCGTGATCGAAGAAGGTGAACCCTAATTTCCTATATATCCTTCAATGCCTGTGTCGTATACGTTCTGTATGTTTTGTTTGTTCAATTTGTTCATACGATGCTTTAGTAAGTATAATTTAGGGTTTAGACAGTGTTTTCGTTCATCCTGTGCATATTCAATTCTGCCTAGGTTGATTTCTGTTGTTAGGGTTTGAATCCTCTATCTAGGGTTCGCATTGGGGGAATTATTATGAGTATTGGTAGTATGGGGTTGTGTGGAATGAAATAATCTTATTTTATTAAGTTTGTAGTTTAACATGTAAAGTATATCCAATTGTAGACGTTGAATTGTGGTTCACTGATGTAAGTCAGTTCCTATATTCAGAGAAGATTGGTTTTCAAATGTGAAAGAGATGTTTAAATCAGTGGGAAATCAATTATAAACAGCAATGAGTAATTCAGTTGTTTAAGATTGGCTTCACAATCTTATGAGATGTTTAGTGATGGGAAAGCAACTATATTCAACAACTGAATGAACTAATTCTTTGAACTTAAAGCTGATTTGCATCAGCTACCTTGAGGTGCACTGATTATGTTTGGTTTGTACAGTGATTCAGGATTTGGTGGGTATAATTCTTCATCTAGCAAGAGGGACTATGAAAGTACTGAGCCTCAGAAGAAGGTGGATTTGGATGGATTGATTCCTTTTGAGAAGAACTTCTATGTGGAATCTCCTAATATCTCAAAAATGTCAGAGAGTGAGGTGGAAGAATATAGGAAAAAAAGAGAAATTACGGTTGAAGGCCGTGATGTGCCTAAACCTATTAAGACTTTCAATGATGCAAGATTTCCAGGTAAAAAACATGCAGTTTTTTGTTACACTAACGTGTGGTTTTCTTTTGTTACTTGCTGTGCTTGATCCCTATGAATTGGTTGAATGGTTCTTGATTGTAGTCTTCTGTATAGCTTCCAGTTTCAGAGTGTTCTAATAGTTAATCAGGATCATAAATAAACCAAGAATATTAATGTCAAAACAATGTCAGCAATAAACCTTCAGCAATAAATGTACCAGTCAACCAGCTTGCCACTCATGGTACTCACCTTATTTCTATAAAATCGACCCAGATGTTCTAAGAGGTTTCAGAGATCTTCCTTTCAGTCTTGTATGTCAGTCACTTTAGGATATGGCAAGTTTTATAAGGTTTAGTCGGTTAGCCAGTTTAGGAGCACTCATATAGCGTTTTTCTTACACACCATGAACTAATATTTGCTTGTTTGTTCCTATTTATTCTTTTTCTCAGAAAACCTTGTTAATGCTTCATCTACTATGGAATAAATTTTACAATGCTAAAATAAGGAAAAATCAATAGTAATGAATGAATGATTTTGTTTAAAGGCATGATCTTCTTTATAAATTGGTTGTTCATAGCACTAGTAGAATCCTAGCATTTGTGATTATCACTTTTGCCTCTTCAAGTTTAGTATCTAGTTTTAATGAATTTTTGTGTATTGCAGATTATGTTATGGAAGAAATTGTGAAAGCAGGCTTCACAGAGCCTACTGCAATTCAAGCTCAAGGATGGCCTATGGCTTTAAAAGGCCGGGATCTTATTGGAATTGCTGAAACAGGATCCGGAAAGACCCTTGCCTATTTATTGCCTGCCATCGTGCATGTTAATGCTCAACCAATCTTATGTATGTAGTTCTCTTCTTTTTGACCTAATTTTATGTTTTTTCTCTATCATTCATTTTATCCTTTTATTTTTTAAAATTCTTTATAGGGATGAGTGCATATTGTTTTCTTTGCAGCCCCTGGAGATGGACCAATCGTATTAGTTTTAGCTCCAACTCGTGAACTTGCTGTTCAAATACAACAAGAAGCAACTAAATTTGGTGCATCTTCAAAGATTAAGAATACTTGCATATATGGTGGGGTTCCAAAAGGGCCTCAAGTTCGTGATTTACAGAAAGGTAGGTGGTGATAAGCACAAGATGACTTTACTACTGTATCTCGTGATGTTCATGGATCGGGTATATTCTAATGCTTATGTTCACATGGCACATTCTAGCATAGTTCTGATTCTTACACAAGAACACCTTTTACAGTCAATTCATCATTATTTTTTTGTTAGGTGTTGAAATCATTATTGCTACACCTGGAAGGTTAATTGATATGTTGGAGTCTCATCACACAAACTTGCGGAGGGTCACTTACCTTGTGCTGGATGAAGCAGACAGGATGCTAGACATGGGTTTTGAACCTCAAATGAAGAAAATTGTTTCCCAGGTTTGTGTTATATGTAAAAAATGTGACTTAGTTTATTGAAATATAAGCATTGATGTCAAACATTAAAATATAGATACAGTTTCTAAGTCCTTTTAAGTCCAATTCTGTGCCATCATATTGTACTGAAAACTCATGATCTTAGCTATCAACAATAGCTCATAACAAATATAATATAGAACTTTTTACCCCAAAAGTGACTCAATTGGGATAAGATGTGAAGACATCTAATTTTGACACAAAGGTGGTAGGGTTTCAGTTATGTTCATGTGAATTACACTCTCTAAGTCTCTAGAAATGAGATCAATGTTTATGTTTGTAGATCACTTATGGTTGTATACCTACATAGATAGTTATTCTATGAATTTAATGCTCGAGATGATATCTAGTAGTGTTATCATGTCTTAACTCTTTAAATGTCATCTCTGTGACATAAGTGCAGATTCGTCCAGATCGTCAAACTTTGTACTGGAGCGCCACATGGCCAAAGGAAGTTGAGCAGCTTGCAAGGCAGTTGCTATATAATCCTTACAAAGTAAGAATTGTTTTGGAATGTTTGAACTAGAGGTAGCAATTTGAACCCATTTTTATGGAAGCGTGTCACTTCGGGTTTCTATTTCATTGATAATGTGAGTACGGGATAACCCGACGAACATAGAAAATCATCTAAAGCGAAACAGGTCAAATGGGTTAAATTGCCAAAAGGTCAAAATCAGCTACATAGCCAAACATCTTTCAATGTCCTAAGTTGGTTAATTTAAAAAGTATCTTGTTCTGTCAATAGTATTACTTTTGTAGTAATATATAAGTATTTACAAAGTACAAACAGTGGACCGAAAAGTGTTAGTGGGTTGTCGCACATCTCAAATTTACCTGTTATACCTAAAACTATTTTAAGCTATTACCCAATCTGACCCGCCCATTTTGCCACCTCCACTACTATCTCTATCTCTCTCATGGTGCTCTGACATATTGATATTTGAAACATATAGGTGGTAATTGGTTCTTCAGACTTGAAAGCTAACCATTCAATTCACCAACATGTGGACATTGTGACTGAAAATCAGAAATATAACAAGTAAGTGGATTCTTTTTATTGGCATTGACCAAGGATCTTCTTTATGCCTGGTCAACTCTGTAGGTATAGTTGTGTGGTCAAATAGTCTGAAACCAAAAAACAAACCAAGAAACCGCCAATCATACTGGTTTTCCGGGCAAAAAAATTGTTAATTGCTCACAGGTCAACTGATTTTTCAGTGTATATGTTAGGTTTAGAAAATGTTAAACTGATATTACTGATTAACTATTCATAAAGATCCCTATTAGTTGTTGTTTTAAAGTAATTATTTTGGTTGGTTTTCAGATTGGTTAAGCTGTTGGATGATATCATGGATGGTAGTCGTATTTTGATATTTATGGACACCAAAAAGGGGTGTGACCAAATCACCCGCCAACTCAGGATGGATGGTTGGCCTGCTTTGTCAATTCATGGAGATAAAAGTCAAGCAGAGAGAGATTGGGTTTTATCCGAGTTTAAAGCTGGTAAAAGTCCCATAATGACAGCCACAGATGTTGCAGCCCGTGGGTTAGGTGCGTTTATTGCAAATCAGCATAATCTTCTTCAAGTCTTTATTTTTGTTAGGCCAAATGTCATACCATTTTTACAAGTTTTTTAGGGGCATTTTTTACAAGTTTTATAAGAAGACACTTTGGTACCTAGAGTGAAAAATGTAAGATATAATAACCAGATGAAGGCAATAAAAGCTTAGTTGGTTACTGAAAAGGGACAAAAAAGATTATTTGGTTACTGAAAAGGGACAAAAAAGATCATTTGGTTACTAGAAAGGGTCAAAAAAACTTTAATTATAAAGTAGGTTGTTCTAAGAACTTATAACTACCAAAAAATGGATTGAGAAAAGTTACAATTACCAAATGGACCCTGTCAAAAGTGTATTGCTATTTTCTGATGTTTTCCTTTTCTTTAACATTTTATTGGTGACACTTCTTGAACTCTGATGTCACATAACTTGTATCAACTTTGTTGCTAGGTCTATTCCCTTTTACATCTTAAAGCATATATTAAAAGTTGATTTATTAAATCTTAAGTTTTTAGTTATTGTTTGACTAGTTATCATTTTATAACTTTTTTAATTTCTTTTAACAAGCAAGACCTTTAATGACGAGGCGTCCTCATATATTAAAAGTTGATTTATTAAATTTTAAGTTATCATTTTATAAATAGATAAGGATTCAAAAGAATTACAAATCACTTTTTGAATTTTGTGGGTCCACTTTAACTAGTAATCGGACATGAGGCGTCCTCATAACTAGTTCAAAACTTTAAAGTATGAATAGCCTTTTTGAGGACCAACAGACCTTTAATGACGAGGCCTTTAAGGCTTTAATGACGAGGCCTTCTGTACAGCTTCCAGTTTCACACTTATATATCAAGACTATATCTATAACCAGAGTATATTTCTTTTTTATGAAGTTATCTGGCAACTATCTTTCAACTTTAAAACTGTCCTAAGTAAAAATGTTTACCATTGACAATTTGTGAGATGATGTTTCCAGGGAAGCTTTTTTTTTTTTTTTTTTTTTTTCTGGCATAATATAAAACCATTCACATAACTGTATTGTCTTTTGTGTATGTACATTGTTAATATATTTTGTGATATACATATGGCTGATATTTCTACAAATTAATTGCAGACGTGAAGGATGTGAAGTACGTGATCAATTATGATTTCCCGGGTTCATTAGAGGATTATGTTCATAGGATTGGTCGAACAGGAAGGGCTGGGGCTAAAGGGACAGCATACACATTTTTTACAGCAGCAAATGCCAGGTTTGCTAAAGAACTAATAGCCATTCTTCAGGAGGCTGGTCAAAAAGTCAATCCCGATCTGGCAGCAATGGGTCGTGGTGCTCCTCCACCACCATCAGGTTGGTTGGATTTTATTTCTTGTTTAAATTATATTGGTTTCAATTAGAGGTCAAGTGGGTTTGGTAACAGGTGAAAGTGGGTAAGTTTTGGTATGATCAAAATGGTCTGGGTCGTGTTGGGTTGACTTTAAACGCTCTTTGTCCATTTTTAATAAGAAATGATAATAAATAATCTTTATTAAATACGAATATAAAAAATATATTTCAGTTATAGTATAATCTTTTGGGTAAAGTGATCTAGTAAATTACCGAAGGGACCTACTTAAGGCTCACATGCCCTAAGTGATCTGGTTATTTGAATCTCACGTAAGCTAACCACATCTCTCATGAAATGTCAACATTTTTTAAGCTTTTGCCAAGTGACCACATATTTCACAAAGTTATTTAACGCTTTCTTGATATATTTTTAAGACTTTATAAAGAAAATGTATAAAGGTTTAAAAGATTTCAATTGCATGAGATGTATAACGGTGATAAAAATAATGTATCACAAGTATTAAAAAGCTCAATTTGGCAAAGTGATGGATCTATTCTGTGTTGGTGGTATGCATGATTCATACAACTGATGGATTGATTTTTTATTTACCTTTTACATTTTCTGAAGCCCATGTGCCTCATTTAATAAGACAATAAATAACTTTGCCAACACTGTTTCTCAAAATATGTTGATGGTTTGTAAAGGTTTCAAAAAGGTTAGTCATTACATGAAAGTATTCACAAATATGTGGTTTTTTTTAATTTTAAAAAAAGTAGGGTACTCTTGGGATACGTCGTCCTCTAAGTTGGTCACTTTGGTAATATTCTCTTGAAAATGCTTTTTGGGTGAATTTGCCACTTTTTCCTTCCAACTTTTTTATATTTTGCCCATTTTGACTAGTTAGAGACTAAATATAACCATAATCGACCCCTTTTATGAGTTCGATGAAATCACCATCTCTAATTGCAAGTTCTTTTGTCTCTTCTTCTCATATCACCAATTTGCCTTCCATACTGTCCTTGAGTAAAGGGAATTAGGCACCGGATTCAACTATTTGATAGCAAAAGCTGTTCTATTCAACCATTTGTTTTAAACTTAAAAAAGCAACTACTAACTAGTGCTAGGGTAGTTCCGTAAATTTGCAACTATCCAGTTATCAAGCTTTACATTGGATTTGGGTGTCTTTAAGCTAAAACAGCATGTAAATGTGAATCCACCTCAGGTCTGAACTAGTGTAAATTAGTGCCATGTCTCAGATTTATCATATATACAGGGGCATGTTATATGTTTGACAGTTTGAGAACCTCATAATGCATTTGGACATAGTGTATATAAATAATTAGGAGTGAGAGAAAGAAACAAAGGTGATTATAGTACTTTCAAAGCAATAGGATACAATGCATTATGTGATCCTCTTGATTCTCAACATATTATTGATTCCTTAATGAAAACATTAAGAGTCTAAACTTAAAGTGGAACATATCATAGTATAATGACCAATCACCAATGTGGACTTTCATATATGACTCGTACCTCTTAAAAAATGCTTCGGGTGATTTCCAATGTTTTTGACATGTTTTCCTTTTAGAGGCATACCCATTAAGCTATAGATAAATTGTAAACAAATAGTGACCTGATGATAAGTTAATATTTAGCTGTCTGTGTTTGTATATGGCTGTACCCATAGTCTCATACACAAGTAAACTTTAATTTCTTGGTGATGTAATTTTGCGACGTTTGTAATTTTAGACTACCTTTTCAACCACCAAACTCAACATCTTTACTTGTGTTGAACAGGTTTTCGTGATCGTGGTCGGGGTTACAGCAGTGGTCGATCTTGGAACTGAGGAGCAACAACAATCAAACCATCTGCTGACGGTAGGGGTTTTTATCATCTTTTCATTGTAATTTAAACGTAGTTCATAGTGCAGTCAGACTGTTCTGTTTGTGCTCACCATGTAGACATTTTAATCATCTGCTGGTATTTATCTTGTACTTATTTTCACACTTGAAATAGTGTTGCTGAACCACCTACATTTTTATTACATATCAACTACTAGGATAAATACACATGTATTACACGGATTGAAATCAAATGTTATATAATAGGTTATATACATACTAGGTTAGGATTATAAGTAATAAAATAATGATATTATTTCTTTGAATTTTTGTTTTATTTTTATCTAAAAAATTTAAAAAATTTCATTCTAAATCAAAACGTTTTAAAAAATGTAATTTTCTAAAATTTCTTATTATAACTTTCAATTTTAAAATTTTTTGGTTCATAAAAAAAATAATTTTTAAAAACACGGATTTTAAATATTTTGTATTTTAAAAAAGTTTGATGTTTTAAAAAAATACTTATGTTATACAAAATATGTTTTTTAATTAGTAGTTAATGTAAGCATTTAATATGAGAAAGAAACGAAAAAATTAGATTTAATGTCCCAAAACTCTTTTTAATTATAGTAAATAGATAAAAATATATGTTGTAAATAACATATCAATATATTATATATAACAAACATATTTGTAAATTTAATGCTTTAGTATAAGATGATAAAATACTGAATAATATTATTGAACTGTTAGGTTACAATATATAGAGATAACAAGTAATTCTAGAAACATAATTGGGTTGTGAGCTTATTTTAATCAAACCCTAATATTCTCCTGCAGTCATAGTGAAAGTAACGTACGCTAAAACTGGAAAACAAAAAATAAAATAAATCAATAATAATAAGATAAACGTGCTTCTTCAATCGACTTAATTATTCAAACTTTTGCCAAAATATGACGTGCTTGATGTTTTCATCCATGTTTTGGTTGATTGTTACCCATAATTGGCTTGATAGTTAATTGTTTCTTGATTCTCAGTTCTTGATTCTCGAAATGATAAATCAATAATTGATGACCATAGTCGTTCATGACTTGTCGAGGCTAGTGGCCGCTTGTCACTTGTATTCGTAGATCAAGAGATTAAAGCTAAAGAAATAAAAAGAAGCAAGGCACGTGACCGCGTTCAAGCAGCGGTGTTTTGGATTCGTAGATCAAGAGAAAAAATCCGTAGACGTAAAAAGAGAAAGGCCGGTGGCCATGGTCAGGTGGTGATCTTTTTAACAGTAGATCAAGAGATAGATCCATAGATCTATAGAAAATAAAATAAAAAAAAATCCATCAAACCGTAGTTTGAGATTGATGGCCATGGACTGTGGTCTTTGGTACGGCTAAAGCATCGAGAATAAATATAAAAAAAGAAAAAAGAAGTGATTGTTGAGTTATAATTCAAGAACAAACCAAGAATATTATTATAGACCAACCAATAGAATAAATATCATGTTTGAATATTCAGTCTATAACGAAGCTTTATTCAACAAAAACTAGAAAACAAAGAAAAAACAAAACATAAAACAAAGGTGGGACAGGGCGGCGGCGGTGGCGGCACACCACCCTGTCTAGGGTTTGAACTCGATGGCGACGGCTAGGGTTTGTATATTTTTGTAGTGGTGCACAAAACCTTAAGGCTTTGATACCATGTAAGATGATAAAATACTGAATAATATTATTGAACTGTTAGGTTACAATATATAAAGATAACAAGTAACCTTAGAATACTAACTAGGTCGTGAGCTCATTTTAATCAAACCCTAATAATATATTCTAATATTTAAGGACAAATCCAAAATTTCAACCAACCCGGGTGAGTAATTTGTTCTTAAAGTTATAAGTGGAAAAATAGTTTTTAGGCTGTTCATGTGTCATTATGTGGTTGGTTTGTGAAACAAAAGAAAAAAATTAATGAAAACATATAAGGTCTATAAGGTAAGTTTAGTTAAGTTTATAATCGTAATATAACTTTTGAGGTCTTATTGTATTAAACAATACTAATTGCTCAACTTGTTCTTATAATTTGCTTCAACCACATGTAACATTATAAATAGTATCATATATAGTGTTTTTTAATATAATATGCATAAGGTGAGAACGAAATTATTATACAACACTGACTGGCGAAAAATAATTATGCAGAAATAAAATTATCACACAAAAATATGTGATAACTACATTTCTATGTGATTATTTTTTTTACTTGCGTTATAATTTCATCCAAAACATTATTAGTATCAATTTTTATCACTACCTAATTTGACATTATTGTTAAATTAATCTGATAAAATATCATAAAACTTGGTATGACTTTTGAAAAAAAATTACTATATATATAAGCATATGAAATTGTGGTACAAGACTACCAGTTCCATTTTATTGGAAACATTTGGGAAAATGTTTACTAGCTATGAGTAAGGTCATTTCATTTAACTTTTGGTGGTTGAAAACGGTGTTTATTTATTTGTACCTTCACATGGTTTCTTATTTCTTTTGTTTAGAGTTGTTTGATAACTTTTGAATGATTAAGTGTTGAATTAATAAGAGTTCTGAATTATTAATGTTGGACCATTAAAAGGTTTAAACCATTAAGAGCTAGTATATCGTTTAACTATACAAATACAAATGTCTGATTAATTTAGATAAAAGGTCTTAACCATTCAACATTAGACCTCTTAACCATTTAGCAACCATTCAGCGCTAGTATAATGCTTAATCATTCAAAGGCAAATGTCTGAACCATTCAAACATTTACTCGCAAAACAAACAATCTAAACCATTACGTGTTAAATCATTCAGAAATCTAAACCATTAAAAGACTGATTAAAAAGCTATCAAACAACCTCTTGGTCTTGTTGGACCATCATCTTAAGAGCGAGTTGTTATGTTATTTACCTCCCAAAGTCCCAAACAGTTATCACATCTAATGCATCCAATATAACAAGGCAAATTAAAACTAATAATCTTAACTTTTACTTCTTGATCGATATTAATTCATACTATTAATTTAATATGTAACAATTCCAGCTTTCATTTTTATTACTAGTGACAATCTCAATAACATAATTACCATAGATTCACACTCAGTTTGCATTTATTTTCCATTCGATTCTAATTCCATGTTACTTCATCCTGTTCATAATCATTACTATGAGTAAAATTAAATGCAAATTAATCGTTAATTTTTGATAATTATGTTATCAGAATTGTTGTCAGTAACAAAAGTGAAAAATAAGAGTGTTATCAACCAAATTAATAGTAAAAATTATTATTGGTCAATACGTATCAGTTTAGATTATCAAAATTTAATTTGCGATGTAATAAAGATAAAGTTTGCTTTTATAGAGGACAAATATGGTCACAAAAATGACTTCAAAATTGCTTCCAACAAGTTTGCTCGGGAAGCAAGAAGACTTATTAGCCAGAAATATAATAACACCCATAACCAAGTGAAGTACCAAAACCATAGGGCAATATATATAGATTAGATGCCTAGATTGTCTACTAGAGTCCAGTGAAATTTGGTTTTTTTATCTTACTTCCCAACAAGATGGTCTACTAGAGTCCAGTGAAAGCTTGCCACCGAGTCTGTCGATTGACTTGGTCAATGGAGAGCTGGTGTATTGTTGGTGATCGGTCCACCTCATATCGCTTCGTTTGCCCACTTCACACATTGGAGATGACACTTGGCTTGATGACATGACTACGTCGCCCTCTAGTATGCGTAACACCTAATTCCAACATTAAGGTTTAGGACAAATCAAACAAATAGGATTGCTTATTAAAACTGCTCATTACTTTTCAAAAGAAGGTGTTTAGAATATTCAGTCATAGATAAGCAATCGCAAACACGCTCAAAACACCTTTATCGTTGTAGATAAGTAGATGAACATTTTTTATAAGCAAAATCTTAAACACCCCCTAGAAAACTAAATAATTGGGATACCAAAAATATTGAACAGAACAAGTTAAACAAGTGGGTCGGACACGTTAGGTAGTGTGTCAAATGAGTCATTTTAGCACGAAACCATATGGGCCGGTTTGGGTTGACCCTTGCACGCTTCATGTCTATTTTCAGCAATCAAATATAGATAATTGCTCTTTCATATATGATTTAAACTTAGGTAATTATAAAACAATCAACTTTTAGTGAAATGTATTAGAAGATCGTATGCATTTAAAAAATACTTGGCCAACTTCCAGCTGCTTTTGACCTGTTATTTTCATTTACGTTTTGCAGTTTTACAAGCTTAAAATAAATGAGTTTAAATTGCTACCTCAAGACTGACACAATAAACATAACTATTATGATGTGCTTACCATTTGGAAGTAGTTATTATATTCATATATTTTGTATTTCTTCAAATGCAAATAAGAAAAAAAAAGTGAATGATTTAAAGAGGAATTACCTGAGACATTTTAGGCCGTAAATGAGGATCCCGTTTAATGCATAGAGAAGCAGCTTGCAACATGCAATGAACTTCATCTTCTGAATAATAATTCTCTAACCGAGGGTCAACTAACTCGTTAATGGCATCTTCTTCCAACAATGGACGGGCCTGCCAAAGATCAAGGAGTGAACCAAATCACTAATAACCTTTTTTCAATGTGGAAACTTATGACTGGGTCGAGTTGGCTAGAATCTGATTGGACTGATCGTTTGAAAAGTCAAATGATGTGTGTTATAATAATGAATTCTATACATTACGATGTGTTAAATAAGATTTAAAAATCCATATTTTATTACGTTAAAAATCTACATCTTCAAACATAGCAATTTTGGTTGTTCTTTGCATCTGAAAATTGTTTGAATGGACCCATTTAACTCATACCTATTTAGTTAATCTTTTTAGCTTAACCCGTTAAAGACAAAAACATCACCCAAATCAAACCTTTTCTATAGTAAACTCACCCATTCAGTGAGGCATTGCCGGCCTTTAGGCCGGTTAAGATCAACTGCTTTTCTTCCAGAAACAAGTTCCAACAATACAACCCCAAGGAGTATACATCAGCTTTTTCAGTGATCTGGCCACTTTCAGCATACTCTGGAGCCAGATATCTAAACCAATTTTAAAAATAAATTATTTTGTCTACAACATAACATAGATGATGTAAAGGCACACAAGAGTATATGCATTAATACCCAAATGTTCCAATTACTCTGGTTGATTCCCCTGTATCTCCATCGGGCTGCCATCTTGCTAGGCCAAAGTCCCCAACCTTGCAAAAACATCAATAATAATATTTGAAACTAATTAGAATTCTTACAAGTCCATAAAAGTTGAACTTTCGAATGCTGGAGTTTTTGAAAAATATAAACTCCGTAAAGTAGAGTCAAGGGTATCAGGTTCAAACAAAGGACAGAGAGGGTTTAGGGTAATAATTGTTGATGTGGCATGAAAGTTGATGCCATTTCATCCACCAATTCAGCCACCACATCAGATGTACACATGCATAATATGCTTATGTGAGAAAATTTTGAAGGAAATGAACATATTAACAACTTTGAAAATTTTCTTTTTCTCAAATAAGTGTTTAAACATGTTTAGATATCAAATCAAGTCCCACATAGCATATACATGTATATATATAGCAAAATGATGACAAATAAGATCCCGCATCAGCAATTTTAAAAAATAGGAAACAAATTATGTTCTATTGGTTGAACAAGTCATTCATTCCTATAGAGGGTTTTATGATGTAACTTGGTCCTAAAATCAGTAATAATGTGTAAGCTTGTTTCTATTTTGTGCCTACTTCAAAACTGCTTTTCTAAAACAGGGAAAAACGTGTAAAGTTTCTTCATGCTCATAATACTATTAATCACCATACAATATATCTGCAAACAAGAAGGCAGCACAGTAATGTATGATAGAGCGACGTTTTTTTATAGCTCATAAACATTCAAGGCATATACCATAGGTTCAAAATCATGAGTGACTAGGATGTTGTTGGGCCGAACATCACGATGCACAATGCAACCTACTCTGCATTCTTCATGAAGATATCTCAGTCCTCGTGCAGCTCCCACAGCAATTTTTTGGCGGGAAGACCACTCTAATGGAACTTGATGATGTCCTGATACACCACATTAAACCATATACATTAGCCCATAAATTACCAAAATAATGATAACCGTAAGTAGTTTACAGCATGTATTTTTCATAAAGGGGTTAATGTTGGGGTCAAGGACAATTTTTATCCCCCTTCAGATATACCATATGGAGCAAAGATCCACAATCTATCATGAACTTAGCTTCCAGTAAGTATAACATACAGATGGTAGTTTCAATCTACTTGCCAAGTACAATTACCAAGCTAGCCTGCCTGCCTTGTCATTATTTTTGCCAGCTTTACCAGTGTTTCCTATCTACTAAATTACCAACCTATCCCATTTTGAAAAGAAAGTATAAATAGGTGTGGACATCATTGAGTATAATTACTAGAAGACCACCAACCTATGTATGTTGCTAGCCTATGAAACTAGCCCAAAAAAATTATAAAATGGACAAATAAGTGTTTCGACTTTCAAGGTCACCAAACCCGACCCGTTCAGAAACATACTAGGCTATGACCCTTTTTAATACTGACCCATTTGACCCATGACCCAACCTGCCCATCTTTCCGCTTCTAGTGTAGCATATCATTTGACACTTGGTAGTTTAGGACTTACCATAAAGATGAAAATCTAATGATCTGTTGCAAATATATTCATAAACTAGCAACCTCTTTCCATCTTCAACACAAAATCCAATCAACATAACAACATTCCGATGCTGAGCACAGCTCAGCACCTCAACTTCTGAGCAGAATTCCTTATCGCCTTGACTACTTGCCAATTTATGTTGTTTGACAGCAATGGCCTGCCCATCTGGCAGCACACCTCTGTGGACCGACCCAAACCCACCTTCCGCTAAAAAATTAGCTTTAGAAAACCCACCGGTAGCAAGCTCCAGCTCAGCATAGGTGAACCAACGCGGTGGTTTTCCAACAATAGGTGCCTTGTGTAAACATATTGAACACAGAGGTGGTGGGCCTGAGGGTGTGTTTCTTGACAAAGATATTGCTTCTCTAAAACTCCCAATAGATCTTGTTTCGATTCTTTTACCGTGCGAAGATTGAGAACTTGAACTTATGATGTCCGCAATCCATGGCTGAAACCTTAAGCTAGAGTAGGATGATATGTTATCATTTTCAGAATCAGAACTTGATTCAGTGAGATCCTCGTTTCCTTTTTTGGTTAATAATTCATCTTTTAAAGATATATTGGTTACAGGGACAGAAAATGGTGAAGTGCCTGGGTCAGAACTCGAAAGTGATGAATTTCCAGGTTCAGTTGTAGTAAATATTTCAGGACTACTTGTTGGAGTAAAAATAACTTTGGATTTGTTATTCATTGTGATAATTTCTTGATATTCTGAAGATTTTTCGGATTTGGAGAGCAGTGGACAATTTGGTTTAGTTTCCTTTTCTGGGGATCCTGTCAAATTTAGGCGAAGAACTTTTGGCTGTGATCTCTTCATAATGACAACATTGCATTGCAATTCTTCCATACAAGACTTTTGTTCATGTTCAAGATTTCTGCAAGTAAAATATCATGACTTTTAAGATGCAAGGTTACTATACAGTTAGTTACCTATTTACCTCTATATCTATACAGGTCAAACGGGTAAAAAAGTAGCCTAAAAGAAAACAGGTCATGTTGGTTGAAATCAGCCAAATGGTACTTTCAATGCATCAAACCTTCTAAGTTACTTATTTAAAAATTTACATTATTATTGAAAAACATATTTTCGGTAAACAAAATTCTCATAAATTACTTAACAAAGTTTAGAATGTTTGGGGTTAACCCAACCGATCCAATTCAACCCATACCCAAAAAATGTGCATTTTGACACATTACCCAATTTGCACGACATGCCATTTAACCACCTTTACTAATAATAAAATAACTACATTAATGATAAATCTTAAAGATATTTTGAAATAATACTTGTCCAAAACAACCCAACTAGCATGGAATTTTTTGGCTTCTGCAGAAACTACTCCACCTGGAGTTCCAGAAACAACTTTAATCTTCACATTTACCTACGAAAAATAGCAACTCAGCAAGTAGTAATTGTAATCAGGAGGCTGATGGAACTCAAGAGCCATTAATTATCCATGAACAGTGACTCGTGTACCTTATTTGGATCATACACATTATGAAGCTGAAGAATGATTTGGGAGCAAGAATCAGTAATATCGACTTTCTGATCTGATTTTGTTTCTGAAACAGACTTCCGATGAACATTAGTACAATCTCCTGAAAATCTTGGAAAACTCCACAACTTTCTGCCTATGAAGAGGGAAACAGGTCATTACAGACTTTACCCACGAAAAGTTTGGTTAACAAGATATGACCTACATTTATAGACATACTTGTAACTTGGATTCTATACTGTGTCATTGACGTTGGTTAAGATTAAACGGTTCAGTTGTTAGTGTCATGTGCCTATCTAATCAACCCATTTTCAACTTGACAACCCGTTTATTTCAGGTCCTGTTATCTAAAACAAGTTGAAACGCAAATTCATTCAACCAGTTTAGATTTGGATTATATGGGTCATGTTCGGATTACTGGTGTTGTAGTGTGTCTATGTTAGGGTCCAACATCTAGACACACTTGGGGGCTGTTTGAGATCCCTAATCGGTCAGAAGGTGGTGATCGGGTAAAGGGTTGTTCCAAAACTGACCGGGTAAGGGGAATAATATGCATGGGTTAATGGTGTCGAACCAGGTCAGACGCAAAAGAGTGGGAATCAAACACGCTAACCGGCCAAAATGTCTAACCGGGTCAGTGGGTTAGACATTTCGACTGGGTCAGAAACAAATCAAACAGTCTCTTAATTAATTGGGTAGTGTTTGGCTTGGGTTTATATGAACCACCAACCTCAACCTGACACCATGAAGAGGCATATTACCAGGACTTTGTGAATTGCAGACCACAAGCAATGTAACGCAATGCCCTCGTTGAGCCACATGAGTTAAGGCCCAAACCAATGCGGTTTTGGGAATTTCCTTAGATGCCTTAACCGCAACAATAACCTTCTCCGCCTTCCCCATGTTCCCTTCTCTACTTGCTGATCCCTAAAATAGAAATAATAATTCTTTTGAACATACTATTTCCTTAAACATGTATCAAACCAATTTTGATAATTGTTTTTAAAAGGCAACTGTGAATACCAAGAATCCAACACCTTAATATGGAAAACTTACAAAAAAGCAATTTGAATACCTTCAACACTTAATATGGAAAACTTACAAAAAAACAATGTGAATACCAAGCATCCAACACTCTAATGTGGAAAGGTAACAAAAAAACAATGTGCATTATTATGTTGGTGACACTCTACCCCCACCACATGTTTAGATTCCTTATCAACGTACAAGCAAATGAATTCTTAGTTGTGATGTAACAACCAATTTATTGAATACCTCCAAAAGTGAGGAAAGTTTTCTTTTAGCCAGAAATAAGTTTTTTTAAGTCATACGAAATCTTCAGTATATGGAAGTTTTTCTGCAACCAAAAGTAAGGTTGTGCAAGGGTTGAGTCGTTTTTTAACTTAAACCTAAACCAAACCGAATTATTTGTACTCTTTTGGATTTTAAGACAGTTTGGTTATAGGTTTTATGTTTTATGTTTTACTGTGTTCACACATGGTTATTCAGTAACATACCAGCCCAAGAAACAACAAACTAAACCAGTCCAACTAAGCACACTATCATTATAGAAGCTTGTATTAATAAAACCTAGTATGGAATAACAAATAGATAATCCCGTAAATAAAACCTTACTCATAGGAAAACACATCTTGATTAGTGTTTTATCCAAATCAACATTAACACCTTATTAGCGTAATCCTGGATTCTGGTTCAGTCTTTTACACCAACCCAAACCAAAAATTTCTCACCTTCACTAATCTAAAAACCAAAACTACAGAGCCTTTTATTCTCTTTTTGCATTTTAGGTCCGATTAAAATGACAGGATTGTGGGGCTAGCATATGGCCAATTATAGTTTGAATATTCCAAAACTGCAAAACTTTAAGCAAGTGAATCCAAAAGTACCATTAACATTATCTCAACCAGGAAAGTAGACTGTTTGAAGCACGTGTCGATCACAAACAAACAATTACTCACTAAGAGTGATAGAGACCCGTAAAGTGGGTTAATCTCCAAGAATTAAGAAGAAGATAACTCAGATTCTTGCTGCAAATTTTCTCATGAACTTTTCCATTGCAATTATATAGTATTTATATATGAAGAAGAAACAACTAACACCTAAAATGCAGGAAACATGGAGTACTGACAAGAAACAATATATATATCCCAAGAAAACAATTAAAAGAAAAATAATAATGATAACAGAATTAAGAACGCGGGTTGGCAGCGGGTATTGGGTCATGGGTTGACCCAGGAGTCCAGGACCACTCGGATTATATCAAAGAGTTTATCGAAGGGATCAAATACATGAAATTCATCTAACAATCAGTTTTTTTGGGCCCCAAATTCATCTATGACTCAAAACTCTAAACTCCTCTATTCAGACACTGTTATGAAACAATAGCATATGAGCATTTTCCCCATTATTATAGAAACCAACAAGTAAAATAATTGGTTTCACTGTCGAATGAATCAATCAATTAATATGACTACAAATTTAAACAAATTTTGTGATTATACCTTTCGATTCAATGATTGAAAAGACATGACAATATCATCCCCAGTCACCTACTCACCTCCAAAACCTGCAACGTCCACCGTATATCAAAATCACACTCCAAAATAACACATATACAATCGAAAACCAAAATTCACATCGTAACAAGCAATAATGTTCAAAACTAGGGCAAAATTGAAGGAGAGTAACACATAATAAGAATGTGTAAGGATTATGTGAGAATCGTTGAAACTTACATCATATACTCTTGAATGAAAATTCTCTATAGCAAAAAGTCTCAAATGAAGATATATGAGTACCGTTTGAAGGACGACTAAACATGAATGCATTCAGAAAATCTGAACCGACTAGTACCATAGTCGTCTTCTACGTAGAAAACACGCTCCAAATAACACATATTCACACGAAAACGAAAATTCACACCGTAACGAGCAACAATATTCAAAACTATGGCAAAGTTGAAGAAAAATTAACAATATGATACGAATGCGTGAGGATTGTGTGAAAATCGTTAAAACATACATCAAATACTGGAATATTAAATCGCCAAAAGCAAAAGGGATGCAATGGAGACATGATTACCGTATGGATGGACGACTAAACATGAATGCATTCAATAATCTGAACAGAGTAGTATCTTCTTCGTAGAAAACACACTCCAAATAACACATAAACTCAAAAACCGAAATTCACATGCCTAACGAGCAATGATATTCAAAGCTAGGGCAAAATTGAAACAGAATAACAACATAATACGAATTTGTGAGGCTTATGTGTCATGTGAGAATCGTTGAAACATGCATCAAATACGCCAAAAGCAAAATGTATCAAATGGAGACATGATTACCGACTTAGCGTCTGAAGGACGACTACACGTGAATGTATTCAATAACCTGAACCAAGTAGTATCATCGTCATCATCTTCGTAAGAAAACACACTCCAAATAACACATATACACTCGAAAACCGATATTCACATCGTAACGAGCATTGATATACAAAACAAGAGCAAAAATGTAGCAGATTAACGATATAAGACGAATGTGTGAGGATTATATGAGAGAATCGTTGGAACAGAGATCAAATATAGTCGAAAATTAAAATTCTCAACAGCGAAGAGTATCAAACGGAGAAATGATTACCGTATGTATGGAAGGACAACTATACATGAATGATGTATTCAATAATCTGATGAGAGTGGGATGATGGTCGTCTTCTTCGTAGAAAACACGCAGAGGTTGTAGGTGTGATTTATGACTGGTGATTTTCTGCAGAGGTGCTTTTTTACTGCTCGAGTTTCAATGGTGATACATTTATGGGGGGAAATAAACGAAACATCAACTTGACCTCTGTTTTTAATAAAGAGTGATACTAGTAGTAATACATACCTCATGCTATTATTAATTGTTTTACTTATCTTTTTAACTTTTTCAAATATTTAATTTTTTCTTTTATATTTTTATATTTAGAGGCTGTTTGTTTGCAAAATGTTTTGCAAAGAATTAAAATTAATTGGAACTGGAATTAGAATTAGAATTATAATTGAAATTTGAATTTTGTTAAAATTGATAACATGTTTGGTTGGTTGAATTTGAATATAATTGAAATGTTATTTTTAAACATTCCATTCGAATTTTAAATATTTCATGGGTAAATAAAATAAATATGAATTCCAATGAATGTAAGAAAATTTTCTAATTTTTAATTTTTATTTCATCCGTTTACCAATCAAACATAATATTTGATGAAAAACATTCAATTTAAAATTCTGTGAATCAAATGGGACCTTAGCATATCACCAACTAGAGATAGGAAGTCGTCTCTAGAATTTTTCAATTTCTTCAGTTTTTTCATGTTTTGAAAGATGTTGTTTTGTTTTTCCTCACACTTTCCCCTACTATTCTATAGAATGTTTACAATACAACTCTCAAGACACAAAATCAACTAGTGAGGCCTGACGAATATTCAACGGGTCCGAGAATAAAAGTTGAAGTCAGGCTTGGGTTTCCCAACCATCTCCCGGTCATGATACTGCGTCACCAAAGTATGTTAAAACAAAAGTTTGGAGTTTTATTTATTTACTTTGCTTTTTAGTTTTAGTTTATTGTGTCTTTTATTGTTTTAATTTGTATTAATAATACACACGTGTATGTATTGTAAAAGAGTGTAAAATAGTCAAAACGGTTCGTGAACTACTCATGATCGGTTCATAAATACTTATGTCAATCTTATGTATGATGCTTTAGTGAAAATGTTTGTTTTCAAATTGTTTCTTTATGATGGTGAGGTTCGCTTAAGTTGTGAATTCATTGAATTTGTAATCTACATGTTACACATGTACTTTCATTGTTGATTAAGGTTATTGGTTGTGACAACATGTTAAACTATGTCTGAGTTGTGAGGTAAAATGTGGATGGCTGGTATGTATTATATCCGGAGGCAATGACGCAACAAGAAAAAAACACACAAATAAACCGTTATTGTACACTTGCATGGCAATTCTCTACCATGCAGCTACAACATGGTTGTGCTTTTGAGCCTTCGAAGAGATTTGATGACTATTGTTGATGGTCTGTGTTAGACCTTTGTCTTGTGTGACGGTAATAGCGACAATGTCAATCCATTTTTCCTGGATTGTGATGATTAAGGGCTTTGCTTTGATGTTGTTTCGCTCCAAGCGTTTGTTATCGGCTTGTTTGATTGTGTGTAACTAAAGAAGTCGTGGTGATATATGTTTTAGTGTTCGATGTTGCAACTGTTTTTGCAGACATGTTAAATTAAAAAAATTTGAGCCTTTCAACACTGACTTTGGAGGCTTAGAAAAATGCTCACAAAACGCAATTTAGAAAATTCGAGCAAAGTGCAACATGAATCAACTAGTTTTTTTTAATTAAAAAAAATTCAAATGTACTTCCGTATATAAAAAACACTAGTGCTTCTAATATTTCTTTATGTGTTCTAGAAAATTAAATGTTCTTACCGGCAATATTTATACTTTTCAATAAAGTATATTTTTTAAGGTTTAGTCAATAATAATAAACAAATAAACCTAAATGTTTATTCAATCAATTTTGGGGATTTATCTTTTAGGAAATGACTAGGGGTGAACAACGGGTCGGAATTGAACCGACCCGTCTTTGACCCAAAACTGATAAGTGGTTTATATGAAGAACCGAGAACCGGATCATTTACTTACGGTTCGGGCCGAACCCAACCGAGTTAAACGGGTTGGTTGAACATAATATGGTGATTCGAACCACAAATGTTTTTTAGACTCGTGTTTTTTGCGTGAGAAAAATAAAACTTAACCAATCAGTGAATTTATTTCTTAGACTTTTTTATTGTAACATAAACAAATTGGTACCATATTAAAATATAAATCGTACATTAGTTGTCGTGATGACCCATTTAAAAGCTAATTAGGGGTGGCATACAATAGTATTCATCTATAACCGACAAAAAGTTTATTAATATGAAAATTTATATTTTATGCTAGTAAAATATTTTGTACATTTTTGGTGTTGAAAGACAAGCCATTTAACATCTACAAAGCAAAAAACCAACTCTTTTTTTTTGCCTAGTTGTAATCGGCCCAGACCGAAAACGAGTTCATACCCGCGGGTTGGACCGAAACTGACCCATAACCATTTACAAAAGGAAAGCTGAACCGTAGACCGGAACCGCTAACCCATACATGGGTATGTCTCAGTTTTCACGGGTCGATTCGCGGGTCTTAACCGGATCGACTCGTAAAGTGCACACCCCTAGAAATTACCCTGATTTAAAACTTTATTTACACGGATAAATAGTATTTAATCTTTTAAAATTATAAAAGTTTAAAGTTTAAAGTTAATATCAAGTTAAATATTAGTGAATTGTGGTGTTTCTTAGTTTTGTTACATTTGTAATTTTTATTCAAAAAATAATATTTTAGTATTGCATCCTTGAGGTTTTAAACAATTATCATTTTTATCCAAAAAAATCAACTTCGTTAATTTCAACTGTTAAATATTACAAATTGACAAAATTATCCTTTAAACTACAAACAATATTCACCAATTACATAACCATAATCGAGTAGAACTGAATTATGATAAATGGGGATTACAACTAGAGGCGATTATCTTATTATACAACTCCTTTGCAATGGGTTCCAGACAACACAAAATACGAGATCAATTATCATTCCCTCTAGTAAAGTTGATGTTCTCATGATTCAATTATGATGAAAGGTTTAAAGATGAAATGTTCGATGTAGATTTTGTGAATGGATAAGTAACACGTGAATGAAATTTTAATATATATACGTTAACATAAATTAAAACTTTCTTTATATGTAAAATTACATAATTCTTTTTTTTTATGATAGATGATTTAATATTTTAAATTAAAGAAGTTAGGTTTTTGGATGAAAATGCAATTTTATAGAACCTTGAGCGACAGATAAAAAATTTACCTTTTAGATGAAAATAACAAATATAATAAAACTACAAACTTTACTATTTAAATATTATATAATAACATAAATTGTATTATACAAAAAGTCTTTCTTATGAAAATACTGAAACATGCTTTGGATGATTTAAAGTTATCGTTAAATAATAATAATAGTTGTAACCGTAAAATCGTATATATTTATTTCATGGTAGAGGACAAGGCACTCTACTAGCATTTAATAGTGAGGTCGTTCATTTATTGTATTATTTCATCCAAGTTAACTCATATTAGCATTTATGAATGATTTTGTTTTAAGTTAATTGTGTAAGTTGAGGTGTCTCAATATTTTTTAAAATACAATAAGATTTTGAATTTAAGTTTCATCCCAGAAAAAAAAAGATAAGTAAATAAAAAAAACGTTTCATGTTGAGGTAGTAGGTTTTTTCACCTAGCATGATTTTCTCTTGAAGGTGATCTCAGGTTTAAGTTTGATGAAGACGAACTGATATACGAGTTTTCATTTAGTGACATGTCGTCTAGCGTCCCAAGATGATCGGATAGACCAGTGACCCGTCAGTGACCCATATTGTTAACAAAAACTCATATTAGCATTTAAATCTTGTCAAAAGACATATATTAAAATAAAAAAGGTTTAAGGTTTATTAAAAAGTCAAAAATATCATTGCAACCAAAGAACTCGTTTGTAAAGAAACTGATTTTGTTGTTTTATAATATTCAATGGTAAATTTAAAAGATTTATGATAAATGAAAGCGGATACACACATTTATGTTCAACAACCCTTAACATAACTAGTGATAAAGTTGTATGTTTTTTTAAAAGTTGTTAGGTTCAAGTTGTCACTCAAGATCTTATGTACATTTTAAGCTTAAAGTAGAGTATGATTAAATTAGTAGTCGTTAAAAAATTTGCATGGATGTCTAATAAAATCATTGAACATAAAACACCTTTCGGTATATAAATTACTTGAAAATAATATAAGATATCTCAAATTGACACAGCTAATTATGTGTATGATCCAAGGTTCACTGGTAATACACATTTTCTACATCAAATAAGATGAAAAATGCAAAACAAATAAGATGAAAAATGATATTATTCATTCAAATTTTAAACGGAACGGTGCGCAGTTAATGAAAAATGAAATTTTAATTGTTACCGACTAAAAGAGTCCATTAACCTAAATTCATTTTTAAACACCTCTTTATCAAACTGATTATTTTGCTGTGATAAACGGATAATATCGTAGCATTGTCATTCAAATACTTAATATAGTTACGAAAAACATGTGTTACACAAGATTTTATTAAAAAAACAAGATTTTATGTACAACTTTCACCCATGAAAAGTGTTGTAGCTCGTTTGAGAGAGACATTGTTTTAAGTGATAAATCGGGTTTTTTTTAAAACCGGTTTGGGGTCCAAAAAAATTGTTTATTATACAAAGTGATATCTTTTTAATAAATCGTAAGAATTAATATCAAGCCTTGATTTAAGGAATGAATGTTTTAGATTAGGGATGAAATAATCACATATGAAATGAGTATAAAAGGGTATATTTAGAAAAAAAGTTTATTATGTTTTTCTAACCTAAAATTTAAACAACCAAATAAATGGGTTATGCATGACTACTTGTACATTTACGCATTTAATTATTGTACATCACAAGTTACAGATAGGTTTAGCAAAAAGTTTACACTAAAATGTTAAAAAAACACAGGTTACAATTGTAGTTTTCAAACATGATAGATTAAAAGATATAGTTGAAATCTTAAACAAATTAATTTTTTTTGTTTATGTGTAGATAATATAAAATTTTATGTAAGTATCAGTAAATGTAAGATTATTATATAAATAATTATAAAAGTAATATGTGAATAATGTTATAAATACTTAGGTTTTTTTATATTTTATATATAGTATAGATTAATGGTAAATTAATGGAAAAGAAAATATATAAAAATAAATAAAAAGGAGAAATTATTTGAAGCTGACTAGACGGCGGTTGAGGGGCCGAAATTAGCTGACGTCTGACAAGTGACAAATATTAATATGTATTCAAAACTATCACCTTTCTCACGACATTTCATCAACCACCCTTAATGTCATTATTTTTGTCCTTTAAAGTCATATATATTTTCAGTAATCTATGATTCCTCATTCCCGAAAATTCTTTAAATACATTCATTTTTACCCCTCAAAATTATAACTAATATTCTTATAATAATGCTCTGACTTATTTGTATGTATCAAACTTAATAATAGGTTCAGTCGAACGTTAAACAAGTTCGGGCGGCTGTTATTTAAGTCTGAAACGACCGTGACATGACACGAAGTTTCGAACAGAACCACCTTCGGTTCATTTGCGATGTAAACCAACATGGTCGTGGCGATTGTATTTGGATAAGTGAACGATTCGTGTCCGTTAAATGAAAGCTTTAGTGACTTTATAAAAAAAAGTGGGGCAACCGTATCGAGTGGAAACATTTTTAATAGAGATAAGTTAAATGAACATTTTGGGGAACCAAAATGATTAAAGGGAAGGAGATTTCTTATTACTAGTGATAACGAGTTTAAGTGGTTGAGGTAAACGAACTAACGCAATTAATAATTAGGTCTTCGGTTTGAGTATTTCCCAGAGGATTCTAAGTTGAACTAGGAAGTTTTATTAGTTGTGGGTTTTTACTGATAAGGTTGGGGTGCGATCCAGCCTGAGAAATAAATATATGAGTATGATTAAGATAACATATATTATATGAAGTATGGTCGTACATTTATTGTTAATAAAAAAAATTTCTTGGTAGTGAAGTAGTTATGTAAAAAGTGTGTTTTATGTGAACATGAGTAACTTTTTAACATTTTTTGTAGTTGAATAGATGTAAAATAGAAAACATGCATTGCTATTTTTATTATGACATAGGGTGGTATGAATGTCATCTTTAAATTTACAGCATGGTATGATGGGACATGTGTAGAGATTGAGAGTCATGAAAATAATTTTCAGATCAAAATTATTTGATAGTTCATCCGAATAAATTAATTGGATATAACACAAACTAGATCAAAACCTAGTACGCATTATTGTGTGATTTTCATGAACCAAAATAAAAAAAATTCGAAAGAGACCAAAATGATGTATCAATTAGATTTTCAGGAGAGGCAAAAAAACTATCATCTTTGGCAGTAATATTTTAATTCAAAATGACCAGCCAGGGGCAAAGGCTGTGTCTTTTGGACCCCACTACCACGGGCGCTACTCCCGAACCCCAACCAAATGTGCGTTTTCTTGGAATCCGCATTGCTTAGGGGTATTGTTCAATCGAATATCACAATAA
The DNA here is from genome assembly GCA_025506515.1 of Flaveria trinervia. NCBI lineage: Eukaryota > Viridiplantae > Streptophyta > Magnoliopsida > Asterales > Asteraceae > Flaveria > Flaveria trinervia. The sequence continues at coordinate 2,438,124 of CM046449.1, forward strand.
ACTCAACATAAGTGTGCATTTTGTACCTCCAAACTTTGATCAGATTAGTCATTATTCGATCTAATTACATTAAAATATCTAACAATATGATATGATGTGATATATTTTTATTGGTTGGTTTACGATGTAATTTGTAAGGGATCATTCATATCATAATTAAGTGCCCACTCCACCCTTCTCCCGGATGACAAAAGACAACACAAAAATTGTTGCACTAGATCTCATTAAGGTTAAAAGGACTTAGGGATTTATTTGAGTTTCTTTCTCAGGGGGTTGGGGGTGCGATCCCGGCTAAGATAACATCTATTCTCCAAAATGGATCGTACGTTTACCGTTAAAAAACATAAAATACTAACAAACAGTAGGTTATTGGTTTAAACTGTGTAAAGCACAAATGTGATGTTTATCTATGAAAAAGAAAAGCTTAGGTTTCATTTAAAAATCTTTTAAATATATGATATACTATGCCGGGTTAAAGTTAGAAAAACTTTTTCTAGCTTTTTTATTTGAAAATAAAAAGGGTATTTGTTAAAAAAATTAGTAAAAGGATCCATTCTACGAACTAGGTTGAATGGTTGATGTTTGAAATAAATTTAAGATAAATTGAATTTTAATAATATAAATTATTACTTATTGATCGATAATAATTCATCCTATTGATTTGACCGGTAACAATCTAAAATTTTATTTTTATTATCAACAACAGTTTTATTAACATAATTATCATACATTAATGCTGGATTTGTACATATTTCAAACTCGATTTAGTTTGTATTTTTTTATTTCGTTCGTAATCATTATTGAGAAGTGAGTCAAGTCGAAATCAAACGTACATTTTTAATAATTATGTTACCGGTATTACTGTTGATTATAAAAATAAAAGCTTAGATTGTTAATGGCCAAATCAATACTATAAATAATTATCGGCAAACAAATATGACTTATTAAAATCAAATTCGATTAAATTTAATAAAAAAAATAAGTTGTAAAAGAAAAAATATTACGTTTTGAAATAGAAAAAGGTAGGATATGATGACGTAAAGGCTTATTGAGGGTGGAAACTGGAAAGTAAAACGATAACAAGTATTATTATTAACCGAAGGGTCGTTCTTGTTGCATGGAAGAAGCAAAACTTGTTTTATAATTTATAATAAATGTTTGGGCTATACAAAGATTCGTTTAACTTACTTGTAGTGATAAATTGAATGTATATGTAACATACCTTTTTATAAATTATTTTTTTGCTGTTGAATGTAATATATAAAATATTTGTAGTGATATATAGTCATTAATTAAGAGTTTGAGTTTTGTTTATGATTAATTAATTTATGATGAATTAAAGTAAGTTAACTATAGTGTAGAATTAAAAGTAAGTTAAATAAGTGTGGAGTTAGTCTTTTTATAATATAAAATAATATTAAATCATCGTATTTATAATTTAAATTATTTATGTCGTAATCTACTTTTTGAAATGAGCAAGACAAGTTAACTAGTAGAGGAATGCTTGGAAAACCAATCTAGTTATGAACGGTGCTTATCATGAAATAGTATATTTATTTAAATCTATCATGGTTTGAGTCTATAAAAGGTGAAAATCATCATAAACAATCATAGAGGCAAGATGCTCAACTCAACTCGGAAATTATATATGTGTCGTACAAGATTATATGTGTCGTATAACCCTCTGACAGTCTCTTGAATTTTTTCTCGTAGTCAGTGTCGAAATTTGCTATACGCGTCGTATAGCCCTATATGTGCCGTATAAGACTATATGGGGCGTATAGCTCTCTGACAGCCCCCCTGAATTTTTTTCGTTTTTAATGTATTCGACCGTATACGCTGCGTATAAACCCATACGCGGCGTATAGAGGGTGTCGATTTATATTGATGGGTTTCTATTTAGCACCCTTATCATATCATCCATTTGAACCATGAAATATACATTTAATGCCAACATCCACCAATTGATCTAACATATTCATTGATGTTATTTCAGTTGTGAGGTTTTGAAAACATGATCAAACACGTCACCCTATTGCTTTATTGTTTTCATATGTTTCGACGGGTCTAACAAATTGAATAACATTATGATTAACTTCAAATTTGTGAAAATAAAATCCAAAATTCTGAAGTTTTCTCCTGTACAGTAAAATATTTAATGAAATCGAACATAAAGACATTTTTATTGTTAAAGTAGCTACACTTTAATTGCTTATTATCTTGGGTTTTATTCATTTTTTAGGGACAAAGAGAGACACCGTATTTTACTAATTTATTGAAAACAAGTTTACTTATTTACATAATTACATGTAGGATATATGATTCTTGTACTCTTCGATGTCACATAATATCTATTTATAAGTGGTTTGTAACATTTCATAAAAATAATAACATTTAAATCTACTTCATCAATTTACTGATATATACAAACTAACAAACCTTCTTAACGAGTTAAAAGGCCGAAATTTCGAATTTGAAATAGAACGTTTCGGACGTTTGGGCTTTGTATTAGAGACCAGAAGCCCGTTACTAATTCTAAACTGAGGCCCAATACAATATAAGAAAATTGTATAACTTTATATAGCTTTATAACTGCATATAACTTTTCAAACAAAAAAAATAATCATGTAATGTAATCGTAAAATATTACATACGAGTGCTCAAATTATTCTCTGCTTAAAATTTGGTTATATGATTTATTTATATGTATAATTAATTCACGATTTTCAGACTTGAAAGTGAACCATAATCAATATCTGTAAAACTATAGTTTTTGTCTTATTTTACCAAGCTTAAATAAATAACATTTTGGAATCAAGATTTGGCCCAAGCATCTTGGCATTGTATTCAATACTGATAGAGCCAAGTTCGAGATTGGCGGTCTCCAAATAGGAACTAATAACAATAACGTAAAATTAAAGAATTGTTATTCAGTTTTTCTGTTCTATTTCTTTTCAAATGAAAGTACATTTCAATAGTATGTATGAATTCCTAAAACTATGGAACCTTACTGTGAACGTGAAGTAGTGCATGTAACAATTAAAATAAAAACTAAAAACTAATTAAACCTAAATGCATACAATAGTGGGGAAACAAAATGGAACATGGGAACAAGGATTAATTAAATTAAACTTGTAGAAGTCTTAGTAACGTAGAGCTTGACTGGGTCACAGATTAACTGTTTACGGTGGATAGTCCGTATCAAATACAATACAATTTTATGGTTTAATCCCAAGTGTTACTCAAACCTTACTGAACTCTATTTTGATGCTCATGTAGTCGTGTAATGCATCATGAGAAAATACTACAAATCGACGAAAGAATAAAAAGATGTAACAAAGCCTTAATATTAGATTTGTGGTGTGACATTTTACGAAACTAGGGTGCTAAATAAGGGAGTTTGCCCAAGCTCAAACTCTTAAGTCATCAGGCAATGCCTGTAACTTGATTAGAGGTTCATATCCGGGCTCATATACTATTGTCGGAATATAATTTGAGCTGGAGGCAATTTTTATTTTATCACCGAAAGTCGTCAAATGTCTGAGCAGAATCCCGTCTACAACTAGACCAGTATTCAGCTACAAGCTTGGAGAAAAATGAATCTGTCTCCATAAGCTTTGAAGGCTCATCATACTCCATCAGTTTCCCTAAAAATCACATTAAGTTATAGTTTAATGTAACGAGTAATGATAATTTGACCCATAACTTGAGAATGAAACGACTTGGACCATGTTTTAATATTTTATCGTAAACATAATAAAATATTAGCTAAAAATACAACATGTTACAGTAGTTCAAATTCTATAACTATTAGCATGTATGATGTCTAAAAACTTATGCACAATTAAATTTTACTGTAATAAAATTCTTTTTGTAATGTGTGATCATGCGAGGCCACCAAAGTATTCAACGTTTTTCATTACGTCCACCCATATACCGAAACTACTTTATGTTATTCGGTAAAAAGCAAATGTCATGGATCAAACCAACTTGACCCGATTTATGTTGACCTGTTTAAAAGATAAACCATTTCAACCCGATCCTGTTTGGACATGTTACCCAAACCTCTTGTCCTAACCATTTTGTCATGCAGAATGTATGAAATCATTTATTCCCACCATGTGAGAGCTGTAACATACCAAAAGACAGAACCATGACCTTGTCGCTGTCTATAACGGTTGGAACCCTGTGTGCCACAGTTATGACAGTGCAATTCGAGAACTCTTCCTTATGATTCTTTGTAGAATAACATCTGTTGCTGAATCAATGGATGCGGTTGCTTCATCGAGTACTAGGATTTTGTTTCTCCTAAGTAATACTCTTCCTAGACAAAATAACTGTCTTTGTCCAGCGCTCCAGTTCTCTCCTTCATCACTCACTGTAAATAATAGCCGTAAGCAAGTAATATTACTACTATGTCTTTTATATAATTAGTGTTGCTGTGGAATGTATAAAATTGAATATTTGATTTCTAATATTCAGCATCCCTTATCCAAACGCTAACATAAGTTCTTAGTATTTCAAATCACAATAACAACAACAATATTAGAATGTAAATGCAAACACCCCCTTAGTATGATATTCAATAAAGCTGATTCACCTGAAGAATCTAGCAGATTTGGAAGACTTCTGATGGTAGTTTTGAGCTGACACTTCTCTAATGCCTGTAAATTCATAAGAACTATCAACACTATTGCATAAACATCTACATTTTTGTATAAACGTCCGGTGTATTCTTACTTTGCATATTTAATATATAAAGAGAATTTTGTGCCATGTGGGTCATTATGTGGACTTCTCGTAAATGTTTTTATTCTGTTCGGTTATCATTCTATACCTTATAATGAACCAAACAAGACAAAAACCATTTTTAAGTGATAGATGTATAAAGATGCAATGATAAAAACATGACAAAAATGGAAGTATGTTTGGTATTTTATGCAAAATATTTTTTTGTTTAGTTGTATTCATTGGACATCAGAGTCATTAAAAGATGACTTCTTATTTCAATTGGGTCATTATGAGAACGTTTATGACATGTAGGTCATTATGTGTGTTTCAGGTAAGTTTTCTGCTCTATGTGGATCACCATATTAATATCTTATAATGACCTAAATGCAACCAATAACCATCTTTTAATGACAAATATATGCAAAAGTACAATTATTGAAATGGAAAAAAGTGAAGGTACATTGCTATTTTGTGAAAATATTATTTTTGGTCCTGTTCTAGCCTATGATTTTTTTGGGTAAACTTGAGTCATTAGTTGATGGCTATTTGTCTTGTTTGGGTCATTACTCCACTTGTGAAGTATTTTATCTTATTTTGATCATAAGTAATACATGTAATGATCTAAACAAGGCAAAACTTTTTTCAATGACTCAAATGTACAAAACTAAAACAATGATCCAACGGCACAAAAGTAAAAGTACATGCATATTTTGTGCAGAAAAACCCGTATTATTATCAATGCAGATGTTTTAGTTACCTTCCATATCTCATCATCAGAATAAAGTCCAAGCGGGTCCAAGTTTGTTCGAATGCTGCCCCTAAAAAGGGTAGGTTCTTGTGGTATGACACTTAAATTCATTCGAAGATCTTTAAGTCCAATAGAGCAAATGTCTAATCCATCTATAAGAATTCTTCCACTATCGGGCTCTACCAAACGGAATAATGCTGTTATTAATGTCGTTTTCCCACTTCCTGTTCTTCCGACAATGCCTACCCTAGTCCCTTCTTTGAATGTACAAGTGATCCCTTTAAGAACTAGTGGTGCGTTTGGACGATATCTTAACTGAAATCACAATCATAAATGCATAAACATTAAGATCTCAACAGAACAAATATTTCATTACTGCACATTTTTCTATACATTTATAAAAAGGTATAAAACTTTATCAATTTGTATTTACTTTGTTCAAGATAATTACATTTATAAGCATAATGAACATAAAAATATTGTAATAAAGTATGCTCTTGTGGTTGCATATAAAATGTAGACACTTCAAATTGTTTCATGTCAATCCGAGTGGCGCTAAAAAGTTACCCGACCTACTCATTTTGTCACCTATTTTATAGTTTTGAAAGCATCTGAACCATAATTCTTGAGTATTGAAGCATTTCTTTATTAAAAAACCTGGCTAAATTGTATGAATTTACCTTTAGATCCTCAAAATGAATCCTTCCCTTGGAAGGCCAAGATGATGGTGGTCTATTATCCACCACAATTGCTGGTGGCTCAGGTGAAATGTGCATGAACTGTTTGACCCGTTCTACTGAAATGATGTAATTGGCTAAACTGCAATACCATCTAGTCAAAAACACTTGGGTACCGGTGAAAGTCAACGCATAAGAAAGAGAGAGGCCAACCAACCCTACACAAACATTGAATACATGGAGTTAGTATCAAAGACAACATATGAACCGTAGTGGAAAGGAAAATTTTTGTCCTATTTACTTACAAAAGGGTCAATTTGGTTTACATGTTATCTTTAACCGGACAAATGAGTAAAATCAGAAAGAAAAAATAACTATAAAGGAAATAAGATGAAGTCCAAAATGCTTTTAACGGGCTTATGTCATAGATAGCAACGTATTTACATTGGTGGTCCGTTCTCATAATCATACCCATGCTATACTTAGTGACCATGACTATCTAGTTGCTACTACTCTCAACACCAACCCGAAGGCCTTTCTTGCTGCCCAACAACCCACTTTTTCGCCTTCACAGTAGCCCCTTTCAGCCGCAACAGCAACATCACATCAACCAAACCTTGATCAGCTGCAACAACAACTTACCAGTCTTCAACTCATAGCATCTCAACTTGGGCAGCAACTAAATTCTGGTATTTTACCAAAACCGCAGGCTAATTATTGTTCTCCTCTTATTTTATTGTGAAGGACGAGTCTACACACAATACCCTCCTTATGGGCCCCAGTGAGCAAGGTCTATACTCCATACGTCTTCCACAACTCAAGTCTCTACCCAAGGTTGCTTTCACCACTGTCAAAGCTTCTTCGAACATTTGGCATCAAACGCTTGGGACATCCTCATCATCAAGTTTTTCGTTCAATTATTTCTTATTGTTCTTTACCTGTTTCAGACAAATTATCAAATAACTTATGTTCTTCTTGTCAATTGGGAAAATCTGCAAAATTATCTTAATCTGATTCAAAATTTCGTAGTAATAATGTTTTAGATCTTGTATATTGTGATGTTTGGGGCCCATCACCATCACCATCCTTTGATGGTCATCGGTATTTCTTATTATGTGTTGATCATTGTACTCGTTACATGTGGATTTACCCACTAACACAAAAATCTTATGTTCTTAACACTTTAACCAACTTTATCACCATGGTTGAACGTCAATTCAGCACCAAACTTAAAAGCATACAATCTGATTGGGGCGGCGAATTTCAACCTCTCTCCAATCTTTGCGTAACCTTGGCATCATTCATCGACGTTCATGTCCGCACACAAGTGAACAAAATGGTTTTGTTGAACGACGTCATCGCCACGTTGTAGAAACTAGGTTGTCTCTTTTGGCTCAATCCAGTCTTCCTCAAACGCTTCTGGAATTTTGCTTTTAAAACAGCCGTGTATCTCATTAATCGGCTTCCATCTCGTGTCTCATCCAATAAGTCTCCTTTTGAACACATATTCAAACGCAAACCCGACTATTCCTTTCTACGGGTATTTGGCTCTCAATGCTTTCCATATCTTCGCCCGTACAACCGTCATAAAATTGAGTTTCGCTCCACCCCATGTGTTTTCCTCGGCTACAGTTTATCTCATCACGGTTATCGATGTCTTGATCCCTCCACTAACCGCATCTACATTGCTCGTCATGTTCGTTTTAATGAACATATCTTTCCTTACCGATACAGTCCAGCCGCCTATACTGCCACTTCCTCCTCTCTTCCTCCCACTGAACCAACCAGTTTTACCATTGCTAACAAGTATGTTGAATGGCGCCATGCTATGTCAAAAGAGTTGGATGCGCTTCATAGAAATGGCACGTGGACTCTTGTACCACTTGTACCTAATGCTAATATTGTTGATTGTAAATGGGTTTACAGGTTAAAATCAGATGGACAAGGTAAAAATACCAGGTACAAAGCTCGGCTTGTTGCAAAGGGTTTTCATCAGCAGCATGGTGTGGATTATCATGAGACCTTCAGTCCGGTTATCAAGCCTACCACCATACGCACTGTGTTATCTCTAGCTGTAACGAACAAGTGGCCCCTTCGTCAACTTGATATTGACACAACTTTTCTACATGGTAATCTTGAGGAGACTATTTACATGCGTCAACCTCCGGGCTATTCTGATAATTCAGGGTAGCTAGATGTAAATTATATCTTTATATATCTGGTTGTAATCTCCCTTTTATTGATAGGAATAAAATCTACTTTCTATAGTTTGTTTGAACGGGATAGCAAAATAGAGTGACCACGTAAGACAATGGGCTATTCTGGTAATCATTATTCTTTGAAACGAGCTAGCTTTGTAATTTAGCAACAAGCCATAAGGGAAAATCCAACATAAGTAAAATTGCAGTCATCAAGTGATCAAGTTGCCAAATATTCCATTCGGAAATGACTGAATATAACTACAAAAGCTGACCACTAATCGCAGCATTGAATGACGTAAGCTCTATTCATAATTCATACAACCTCTTAATGATTTTATGCCAAAATTTGATTATTACTGACTTTAACTTTTGGGATTATATTCAACACACTTAGAAAATTGGACAACAAGTGTTTCGGATCAACCCAACTCATTTTGACCCGTAACGTGAAATACATGTATGACATGTTACCTGAATACCCTACCAACCCTTTTTTCCACCTCAAGATATGACTAACATACCTGACGGCACAAAACCATTTGGAATGAAAACCAGAAGAAAACTAGCTGTGAACAAGGTGAGATTCGAAAGTGCTTCAATTCTTATAATCAACCATTCCAGTGTTGCATTTGAGAATAAGAAGGTAGTTGCATCTGTATCCACCAACTTGAGGTACTCATTAAAAAATCTATCTTGCATTTTAAATGCTCGTATTGTTGCTACTCCAAGTGACGTTTCAGATGCATAATTCATCACGGGTGCTTTTGTTGTTCCATTGATTCTCATTAGTTCCCTTGCATTTGGTAGATAATATCCCTGCAGTTCACGAAAAAGATATAGATTTCACAATGGTTTCTAATCCAACTTTGGATCAATTACATGTATATATTTTCTACATTTCACAACATCTTATTTACTTTTTCAAAACACTAAATTTATCATATGTATACATTCCATAGAAAAACAACATTATTGTTGAGTAATATCTCAATGCATAATGTTCTCTTCATTCATTCCATTAAACAGGTTGTTGGTAGTAACTCTTTTTAGTTTAGTTAAACGTGTAATGGGTAAATATAATTTTCCTACTGTTTTGATTTTTGAAAGAACAAATAGAATACGATGTAATATAGAAAAGTGTGCGTACAAATATAAATAATTTAGGGGTCAGTTCATTTGAGAACCTTATATAATTAGAGAAACAGACAAGGCATTTTTAGGCTTTGATCATGGGACGGACAAGAAAGGGATGGTTGTGATTCATGGACAGGAAGAGACGATATTGTCATGATCTCATTTATCCATTGAAATATGATCTAAGATGGAAGACTTATATTTGTTTTTAGTTCTCTAATTATTTATGGTTTTGTAATACACCTCTTTTATAATATGAAATTTGATCTTTTGGAAGATATATAAATTACCACATTAACTTTTGTATCCAATGAAAAGGATTAGTGGTGACAAATTCAATTCTTTACTTATGAATGGGGAATTTTTAAAGTTTATGGAGGATTTAGAGTTTGTGTGGTGGTTTCTAGTTTGAAAATGTTTCATAGTGGTTTATGAAGAGCCCGCTACCTCAACGAGCGGACTCTATATGTGGCATGCTTCCTGGGTCACCACACTGCATAAATCATCACACAAGCTCTAACCCTCTTTAAAATTTAAAAATCTATGAATGGGTCGATTTGTGTTAGGTTTTGTCTTTGATGGTTTAAATAGTTCAAATCGAAAAGGTTAGCTAAAAGAAGAAATGATCGTATGGGTTGATCAAGTCAAACAGGTTTGACGTCATCCAAAGCCTGCTCTTAATGCATGCAACCTTCTAAAGAGTCGTATGCAAAGATTTAGATCAACTTGTTGGACTATGTAATCAAGAAATTAAGAGTATTTAGAAAGTCAAAGTCAATCTGATACATGTATAAGTCAAAGTCTGTTCAGAAGTAAGTCAAGAATGTCGAATGGTAGTTATCCTACCCACATATAACTGTCATTTGACCGTTAATTACCCGCCAATTGTAAGGGGTATAAATACCCCAACATACCATCTTTTTTTAGTGTGGAATCATATTTGTATTTGTGTTTATCTATAATTTTTCCATCATGTTCTTCAAGAAAGTCACCGCACATTCTTGTGCATACTCATAGTTAATTGTTCATCCTAAATGATACTATAGTTAATCGACCCTGGCCTCAACACAACTATTGTAATAACATTCTTTTGAAATCATAGGTAACACATTGTTTATTTTAAAAATAAAAAATGGGCAACAAATTGTTTGTGGGTCAACCAACTTGACCTACTTGTTTTGACACATACTAAAATACCCAACACAACCCGAACGCCACTTGAGATGTTACCCTACCCCTCATATTTATACCCCTAAAAAAAGATACATAGGATTTACCTGAGCATACTTTGTGGCCACAATACCAAAGATGGCTACGATGAGAACTTGCCAAGTCACTGAGGCCATAATCAAAATCATAGCAAGTAACTCAACACCAGCAGCAATCACATAGGAGAAAGAAAACGGTATGTCAAAATCGATGACACTAAGATCAGATGAGGCCTGCATGAAATCTTAAAATTAGTTGCCAGACATGTAATACAAACTCCTTTTTCTTTTTTGGGCTAATTTTATAAACATGTAACCACCTTGGTCTAATTTCTGTTTTAGTTAACCAACTCTTTCCTGGCCAGAGAAAAGATGTTAATATACAGAGAAACCTAGTTTAAGGTAACCAACTTTCTAAAACTTTGATCTAAGGTAATCTGACATGATAACTAGTCAAAATTTTGACCATATTAATATTTTCCTATTGTGGTGATGTTATGATGCTTGCAAACTAGTTATATCACAAGGCACCTTTAAGGAAATAACTGAAAGTATATACACATGTAATAAATAATATATAACCATATTACATATAAAACAGTTAGACATGAAAGTATGTTAATTGAAAGTGAATGAAGTTCATATGAATTCCTAGACGATGGTCCCTAAATACGAAACATAATTTATATAAGAAAAAAAATATATTTCACGTGCAATGAATATTAGATATAACAAAATACAAAACATAACCTTTAAAAAACATTAGTAAAAAAGTGATACAATGTAACCAACTTTTAAAATTTCAATGAAAGGTGATTCGACACAATAACCAACTAGAATGATGACGTTCTAGTAACTTTTGATCATGTTGACTTTTATGTGGTGCTGATATGACAGCACAATCCATTTATTTAAGGTTATTACCTTAAAGCAAAATTTCGGAAGCTTATTTTGTGGCCTGAAAGAAATTTTACACTCGGTATGCAAAAAAAGCTTTAAAGATTCCAAAAAAATAATTAAAGTTAACCAGCTGCTAAGTTTTATTTATCTAAGGTCATTTGACATGATATAAGGTCAAAGTGATTATGTGTAAGTAGCTTTTGGCCATGTGACTTTTTTCTATGAGGCAGTAACATGATGCCGGCTAACTAATAAAAGGTCTAAATCATGAAGTGCTGAATCATTAAGAGGTCTGAACCATTAAGAGGTAGTATATCGTTTAACTATTTAAAGGAAAATGTCTGACCAATTCAGATAATATGTCTTAACAATTCAACATTAGACCTCTTAACCATTTATCATCAATATAATGCTTAACCATTCAGAAGTAAATATCTTAACTATTCAGAGGTAAATATCTTAACCATTCAAACATGTGATCGCGAAACAAATAGTCTTAATCGTTAAGTGCTGAATGATTCAGACATCTGAACCTGATTAAGAGGTTGATTAAGAGGCTGCCAAACAGCCCCTAAATCAGAATTCAGACAAAGTTTCCGAAGAATTCTTACCCTGGTTAGAATTCGCCCAACTGGAGTAGAGTCAAAGAAGACCATCGGAGCACTGAAAATTGAATCAGTGAACTTACTGAAGAACATTTTGGAGGCTTTTAATCCCAAAAGTGCAGCAAAAACTGATCTTAAAAACACAAACAATGTGCTAATTGCTGAAAGCAGAGTGTAACCACAAATCAACATGATGGTAGTGACTTTTGGGATTTGAATGCCAAATGCTAGCCAATAACTTGCTGCTGCTTGAAGAGCAACAAAACCAGTTTGACTTAAAACACATAAAGACAAAAACCATAAGCCTTCTGAGATGACAACATAATCTAAGAAAGGTTTCCATCCAACATTCCCAGTCTCCTTTTCTTCTTCTTCAGTCAACTGCACTCCTGGTGGGCCCTTCATTAACTGCCCCTCACTATTTTGTTTATTGAGGTTATTATTATTAATTTCTTCCAAATTTTGATGCATATTGCTTGTTTTGTTTTCAGTAGGTGAAGTGTTTAAACCTGTGATTGCCTCTTTATGAGCATTCACAAGCTGTTCAAATGCTGTCCCTGCCAGTAAGATATTTTCATAGTTTCCTGATTGTGTAATTTGACCATCTTGCATAACCTTGAAACAAGAACAAATAAATAAATAAATTTTGATCACTAAAAAAGGACTAAAAACCCATATATAGAGGCGGAAATACGGACGAGTTGGGTAATGAGTCAAAATGTGTGTGGATTGAAACAGACGAGTTTGGTTGACCAGCCAAAACTTTTTGTCGCTAGAAGTATGTATAAACGATGAACACACTAATGATTACCAAAACAATACTATTGAAATCAAAATCGGAATCTTTGGATAAACAACTAAGGTGGCTATTATGTGTTAAAAGCGGAGTTTGGGCAACCTGTTTGACCCCCTTAGACCCGTTTCAGATAAAACACAATCAAATCAACCCATGTATAAGTATATGGGTAGATCTTTCCACCTCTATAACACTAAATTGTGTTAGAACATATATAAGTTATAATCCTTGTTACCAGAATATTGTCAACGGATGAGAGAAACTCCACTTGATGAGTGACAAGAATGACTGTTTGCCCTCAAGACAGGTCATAACACAATCCTGAACCACAAGTATCACAATCTAAGTATCAAATGAAAATAGAATAGCCTATATAATTGCTCAAAGAATTCCAGAAAGCCAAAAAAATCACAAACCAAAATATTGATCTGTTATAGTTCGAGTTTGGTTATATGTGAAAAAACCCGAGGTTATTATCTAAGAAAGACAAACTAATAACAAAACACCATTTCAAGAAGTTGAAATCTTACATTAAAAAGAGTCGCGGCTGTATGTGCATCTACGGCACTAAAGGGGTCATCAAGAAGATAAATATCAGCATCATTGTATACTGCACGTGCAAGTTGAATCCTTTGCTTTTGGCCCCCACTCATGTTAAGCCCTCTTTGACCAATTTCTGTTAAATCTCCATGATTAAAAGCTTCAATATCTTTATCTAAAGCACACGCCTAATAGCCCTTTCATATTTGGTTCTGTCCATTGGCTTCCCATACAATATGTTATCTTGAATTGTTCCACTTTGAATCCAAGATGTTTGGCTAACATAGGCAACTGATCCGAAAACATCCACCTGAAATTTTTTTCCGTTAATCTGATTTAAATTACAAAAACTTGCATGAATAGTGTAACGTGAAAATATCATATAAAATTAATCAAATCCCTAATATAAAAATACAGCAAATATGTCATCTTTTGCATGAGTAATTCCCCAAAATTTTTATATAAAGAACCTCTTGAGTGTTTATAATTTTAAGGACTTAACCATGCACAAAAAATGTTTAACTTGTTTGTAAATACAGTGAAAGTCCATAGTTTTTTTCCCAATAACTTCCTGAACGTTATGAGAGTTTTCTATTTTTTTAAAGTTTCAGGATTTGTGACAGGAAAAAGTTGGTTATCCAAAAAGAAATTTGAGCAAATTTGGTTATCTTTTTAATGCAATTAGGTCTCAATCAAATACAATCTATGAATTTGTGCACTCACTGTTCCAGAAGTTTTACATATTTCTCCAAGAATAGAATACAGCATAGATGATTTTCCAGCACCAACTGACCCACAAACCGCAACTTTCTGCCCACATTTAATTTCAAGATTTATATTTCTAAGAGTTGGAAAGGGTGATTCAGGATCCCAATTAAAATTTCCATTCTGTATTTTGATACACGAATGTGAATTTTCCAGTTCTTGGTTTCTTTCCGTCCTTGCATCTTAAGCTCATCGTCAATCAAGAAAGAATTAATCCGGTCAAAGGATACTTTGACTTGGATTAATGCAGTAAGTGCATCAGGTAACATCCTTACGGGTTCAGACATAGTTCTTAATGCTGCTAAAATTGTAAAAATAGTGGCAGCATCTAAAGGAGCACTTTTCAGTAAGACACATCCGAAAAAACAACTGAAGAAACGAGCGTTGGTGACATCCAATACAGGACCGTGCCATAAGCCCTTTTAAGCTGAGATTCACGTAGCCAATGAACTTCAGTTTCTCTAAAAGCTTCAGTTATTTTCTTGAATTTTTCTTCCCAAGATTGTAACTTGATGACCTTCATGTTGTTTAAAATCTCGGAAGTGGATCTTAGTCTCTTGTCCTGAGCCACCATGAATTCCAACTGACTTTTTTGCATGGCTTTTGCAAATGGCAAATTAAGAAGCCCACATATAATTAAAGGGGCTAAACCTGGAAGAACGCCTAATCCTACTATGGAAAACAAGATACCAATTGATAGAAATAGCTGAATAACAAAGGACCATGCAAAATGAAACCACATAGGAAATTCACCCATTCTGTAAGCGTCAATCGCTATGTAATTCACAACTTCCCCTGTAGAATGTCGTTTCTTTCCTAAGTTAGAAAGCTTAAGTTGCTTCTCATATACTTTCACCATTAAAGCTGACCTCATTCTCATACCAGTTCTTCTTGCATTAAAATAAAACTGTCTGTTAGACAATGACTCCACTACCTTGACTACAACTAAACACCCTACTAATAATAATCCATGATGTAAATCTTTAACTTCACGGTTGTTGTAGTCAACAAACGCGTAGAGTAACAATGGGCTAACAACGACCAATATATTCCTAAGAAGGATGCAAAATCCTGAAAAAACCATCTCTTTGAAATAAACTTTGGCTAATGCTCTAGGAACCAAGTTAGCATTGTTTAAGGTTTTTTCTGTTTGAAGCGAATCCCATGCCTTTGTGAATTTTTCATGGGCAACGGCTGCTTGGTCTATGGATGCTAAACATGGAATGTCTTCTAGAACTAATGGCTTTCTATAACCTACTGCAAGCAATGGGTTCACCCAAGAAAATGTCAACTTGCTTAGTAGACTAGGTTCTTCTGGTTGGCTTGTATTTGCATCCAGTGTTTCATAATCCAATAAGGGTTCGGATAACGTTTGGCTTTGTGTGTATTGAGTGATGATTTTTTTTAAGTTTCTTATAGCACACAAGAGAAGTAAGAAGCTAGCAGCCCATTCTACAAAAATCAAGTTCAACATGGTCAATGATTTCGACAAATTCACTATAGCCACCAAAGAAATTGAGAAGAAACAGAAGACCCACCAAATAGTAGCTAGAATCTTGACTGATGTAAATCTTTCTATGAGTAATGAAACTGTCAAAGTTACCCAAACTAGTGGTCTAACAATGAGCACCGACCAATTCAATTTAGGGGTTTTCGCAGTTGCATCCCATAAACCAGCAAAAAGATATGAAAACGAAGTGATAAAACAACACGATGCAACTGAAACAGTTATCCAATCACTTTTTCTTGATCTGTTGGTGTTGCTTCTCCTAATATAAGTTAAAAGTAGCAGCAAGTAGAAGAGAAAGACAAACACCAAGTTGAAAATGTCTAAAATACTTGTTGGTGTGAACACAAAATCGCCCTCGGAAACCATAGCCATCCTCCCTGAAAATAAATTAGCAATCACAAGTTGGAATTCACAACATATTAGAACTGTAGTACCAGCTTTTGGATTGCTTATTTAAACAAATCATCAGTTATTGTGATTTGAAAACTCAGAGTCCAATAAACAGCCTTAAATTGCTTGTTTCAAACTAAAGATGAATTAAGTTTGAATAAGCAATCCCAATTCTCAAACACTGCAGAAACTTCAAATCATATCAAGTATTAACAATGGATACATGTATCATCAGAAGTATAGATTCCACAATCATATTAACAAACACAATCAATAACAGTAACGCCATCTTCATAAACAACTGATGTGAAGGATTCAGAAGTTCAAAACTAATAAAAAGAACAGAGCCAATGAAGTGAAGATGAAGCTTACCAAGTAATAATATCTTCACTGAATCCATTGAGAACTTTTCCGATCAACAATTTCTTCAATCAGCCAATCTTCACCACCTAATCGGCGCCAAATCTCGAAAGACGTGGTGAATTCAGTACCAAAACATCATCAATCAGAACTTATTCTCGAAATCCGTAGAGATGAATCCAAATGAATAACGGAAGCATTATATCAACCATAGAGATATGATTAAGTGAAATTAAGATACCTGCAGGTAAATTCCAAACGCATATTGTTGATATCGACAGCAGCAGCGTTTATTCCCAATCTGATACGCCAGAAACTGTCAGTTGTTTTGGATTCTTCTAATTAGACATTGTTTGCTGATTAAGTGCCTCCATTATCGTCTTCTTGATGCGATTATCTTAATACCTCTCTATGCATGGATGATTATTTTGTTATTGATTTCGTTGATGATCATTATCTCTGCATGCATTGTAAGCTTCTTTGTGGTTGAGTAATCTTAATCTTAATACTCTAATAAAAAATAACTAAAATATTTTTCAACTTCTCTCTCTTATTAAATAACTAGGTTAAAATTCTGTGTATTACATAGATTGAATAAATAAAATATTAAGTAATTAGTAATGAAAATGTAATAATTATAAAACGATATGATTAAAATTGCATATGAGTAATAATAATATAAGTAATAAAATAATAATTTTATTATTTTATATTTTTGTTTTTAAACCCTAATTGCATTTTTAATAAACATTCATTTTATCCCTAAAGTAACTTTTATCCGTTGAGCGACGGCCCTTCCACTCGGCACCGTCGGTTATTGCAAAACAAACCGTTTTAAAAGAAATATCATTATTAATTTTTTTTATTATAACTCCTAGTTTTAGTTTTTTAGTTTATAAAAAAGTTCATTTAAAAAATCATTCATAAAAGCATCTCTTTCTTAATTTATTGAAAAACAATTTTTAATCTTAAAAGAAATTAAATAATATTATAAGTATTTAAGGTAATTGTTTAATATGAGAGAGAAGCGGAAAAATTAAAATTAAATAGTCTAGAATTGTGTCAAGTAGCATCTTGAAAGCTTCTTTTATTTAATAAATAAATTACTTTAATTACAAATATATTATTTAAGTCTTTTTTTTATTAAAATGGTTTTCTAATAAATCTATACTAATAAACATTTACACTTCTTGACACATTCATTATCATATTCACTCTCCTATTTATTTTCCCGTCTAAACTAATTATTTCATTTTAAAAAATCAAATAACTAAATTCCAACTTTTTCTCTTTCTCTCTTTATACTATAAATCTACGTTCTTATTAAATTAATAATATTAAAATACATTTTTCATTAAATAAAAACTAAATACTTTGATTAAAAAAAGCGTTTTCAAAAACAAAATTTTCTAAACTATGATTTTTTTAAAACAACGAGACTTTTAATAATAATGAAATTATTTTAAAATCATTCTTTTTATATATAAAATAATTTTACAAAACAAACCTGAAGTCTTTAAATGACAAGATAAAAAATGAAATATTTATCAAAACAATAATTTTTTATAACGAAAGTTTTAGAAATAATATAAATATTTTATCAATCAATCAAAGTAACTACTTATACATAATTTCAGTTATTTCTTATATCAAAATAATGTTTTATATTCCTTATTATTCATTAATAACTATTTAATTTTTTTATTCAACTCGTGTAATACACGGAGTTGTACCCTAGTTAAGAAATATATCTTTTTATTGATGTTGTATCTAAAGAAACAATTTTTTTATAAAAATTATTTTTTTCTAAAACATCAAACTTATTTTAAATTTAGTGTTTTTGAAAAGTAAATGTTTTATAAACAAAAAAAGTTAAAAATGATAGTTATAATAAATATATTAATAAAAATGTCAGTTTTTTAAACAAAATGTTTTTTTTAATTATAATATTAATATCATTGTTTATTACTTATAAATTTTACTTTTATATAATTTAAATCATATATCATTTTAGAATATCATTTTATAATTAAGTCAAAAATTTTATTATATTAATATTATATTATTTAATCCGTGTAATACACAGGTTTACTAAAACTAGTTCTGTATATATACAATGGTAGTGGATGTAGCATGAAATCTGTGGTGTTTGGGGTTTTTAAAATAATAATGGCTCAATTTTATTTTATTATTTTTTTTTTCGTTTAACACTAAAATTTTCCATTTGATTTGATAATTTTGTTTTTAATTGTGTAAAGTTTGGTTTATTATAATATATATATATATTATATATATATATATAATATCAATGAAAATTAAATAATAAATGTAAACCGGTCAAAATCACTAAGCTATAACATATATTTAGTGAGTGTGAGTGTGAGTGTGATTACGATCATTTTCTATGTTGCGCCTAGTAAACACATAACCTAAAGGCATTTGTTAAGAACCGTGTTTGTATGTTATGAATAAAAACAAAAACCAAATACTATATAAGATTTAGAAAATTCTTTAGATAACTTACTTTTTAATCTAGTAACCTTATTTTAAATGTAATTAAAAAAAACTTTTAATCTAGTAACCTTATTTTAAATGTAATTTAAAAAAATAATAAGCTTGGTAATTCTTTAGTGACTTAAATGTAATAATTAGGAAACTTGGTTTTTATTTAGTGACCTTTTTTTGCAATTGCTTCCTATCTTAAGAATTATGTTAAACCTTTGAAAAAAAATTTAAGCTTGGTAATTCTTTAGTGACTTAAATGTAAGAATTATGTTAAACCTTTGAAAAAAATTCATCCATCCAGTGTATTCTTTTCGATCTTGTACCCACAAGTGGTACACTAAACACCAACCCAATCGAGAAAAAAGAAAGAATAGAAACTACATCAAAGTAGTAAGCAAATTTCACATATTTGTCATTTAGGTTCCTTAGTCTTATAAAGTTTAATATTTATAAGATTAAAACAAATTAAATTTGAAAGTATGGATGTAGGGTTACCAAAAAAGAACTTTATAATTTTCTAAAAATTATCCACTAAATCACTTCAATTTTTATTAAGAAATTATAATTGCATTTATAGTAACTTCTCTATTTTTATCCTATACATGACGATACATTGTAGTTCCTTTTAAAATTTAAGGATGGACGGGGAGAAAAAAAATTGAGAGGGAAAGGGAGAAGAAACATGTTATAGGTGAAAAAGGTAAATGATTAATGAGTGAACTGCCATAGAGGTGTCAATTGTAG
Source organism: Flaveria trinervia (assembly GCA_025506515.1). Taxonomy (NCBI): domain Eukaryota; kingdom Viridiplantae; phylum Streptophyta; class Magnoliopsida; order Asterales; family Asteraceae; genus Flaveria; species Flaveria trinervia. Next base: position 2,457,938 of record CM046449.1, read on the forward strand.
AGCGAGAGAAATCAGAAAGCAGAGTGAACGACCGAGGTTTTAAAGATAGAGTTTGTAGATGAATGTTCTGTAGCCCCTAAAATATTTAAGGACAAGGAATACAGGATGAAGAATATAATAAAGTAGTGAAATAACCCGATTATGTAGTTTTCTTTTAACTTTTAAGAATGAGGATGATATGGGAATCCAAACAAAAATTATGTAAGCATTAAACGAAACATACAACCACTAGATTAGCCTAGTAGAAAAAGTGTGTATTTTATGTAAGAGGTGTTAAGCTCAGGATCATTTAAAACATGAAAGTAGATGTAAATCCGAGTAGAGTAGGATTAAAACGGTTTAAAATAAATAAATAATGATAACTTGTTGCTTTTTAGTTTGTTGAACCAATTGATTAGAGAGATAATCAAGATGACAATATAATTAAACTCAATGCTGAAAAGTAAAGGTTGTAATCGAGCCATGTGTCTAATTGATTATGACAATATAATCATACTAGGTTAGTATTCGTATATTACATGGGTTGAATAAATAAAATATTAAATAACTATTAATAAAAATTAATGAATTATAAAATGGCCATTTAATATAATATATGATTGACATTACGTACAGGTCATAGAAGAACGATATCATTTTTTATATCTTTTTAATTTTTTTAAAATTAATTTTTAAATAAACTGTTTCAAAACAATCCGTTTCTAAAAAAGTGTCATTTTTATAACTTTTGAAATTTAATTATTTTTGTTTCATAAGAATTATTTGTAAAAACCATATGATTAAAAAAATATTTTTAAAAGTTTGATATTTTTTTGGAAAAAATTCTTATTTTATAAAAAGTATTTCTTTACGAATTGCATTTATAGAAAGATCTCTTTTAAAAAAAATTATATTTATAATATAAAAAAATTAAATAATATTATTTGTAGTTAATGTAATATTTATTAGGAGAGAAAAACATAAAAATAAAACTTATATTCTCTAAAATTGTGACTAGTAGATTATCTAATTGAGACATATGCCTGATTTATTCTTAGGAAGGCTATATTTGTTGTGTTTTTAGCAACACTTGAAGATTTGGAACATGAGGAATAATTTAAGGAATAATTTAATCTTTTACTCGAAGCTAATATTGGTGTCGAATTGAAATACATGTCACTTTTATTTTATGGCTGGAACATGGAATGGAATTAAGTGATCTTTGGTGTCACTTTTCATTCCTTAAATTTCCATCAATATGAATTGTTTTAGCATCGGTTGTCTTATTTTAATAAAAAATTGTTATTAAAAACATCTAAACCAAATAACACTTAATTGACTCGTAATAACAAACATTACAATAACATCAATGACTTTAAGTGTTTTAAAAGCTGTCATCACTCGACCTTTTAATCTAGTAACCTTATTTTAAATGTAATTAAAAAAATAAAATGACATCAAGCTTGGTTATTCTTTAGTGACTTAAATGTAATAATTATGAAACTTGGTTATTATTTAGTGACCTTTTGTTTTTGTAGTTGCTTCCTATGTTAAGTTAAACCTTTGAAAATAATTTATCCATCCAATACATTCTTTTCGATCTGTACCCACAAGCGGTACACTAAACACCAATCCAATCGAGACGAAAAAAAGAAAGAATAGCAACTACATCAAAGTAGTAAGCATATTTCACATATTTGTCATTTAGGTTCCTTAGTTTTATAAAGTTTAGCATTTATAAGATTAAAACAAATTAAATTTGAAAGTATGGATATAGGGTTACCAAAAAAGAACTTTATAATTTTCTAATAAAAATTACCCACTAAGTCACTCCATTTTTATTGAGAAATTATAATAGCGTTTACAGTAACTTCTCTATTTATGACGATACATTGTAGCTCCTTTTAAAATTTGAGGATGGACGAGGAGAGAAAAAATTGAGAGGGAAAGGAGAAGAAACATGTTATATGTTACACCCCGACCGATGGCGGAATCATCGAGGTGGACGAATGTAAAACGATTGTTCATAGCTCATGGAATTAAATAAGTTGAGATAATATTAAAAGCCATTTTTCATTGAATAATACTAGACAAATAAGTCATTACAATACAACAAAGATTTAAACAACAACATAAGATATTTAATTAAACTAAATCCAATTCCTATATGAGCAAGAAGAATTTCTCAAGCAGTAATCCTGAAACATGTTGAAAATAAAAGGTCAACTTTAAAAGTTGGTGAGTTTCCATGGGTTAACATATATATATAATATATATATATATATATATATATATATATATATAGATTTAAAAGTAGCAATTCATGTCAATGGTTATGAATTATGCAAGTTTATAGAACACATATAGCTACAAGCAAACCTTGACCAAGATTAAGATTACAAGTTTATAACGATTAGCTAAGTGTACTTGGTTCTCACGATGAACAAGTCATACGTCATCAGGAGCCGACAATACATCAACTTTAGCACCGAATAGGCTTTTCAGGCCCATAGATCTATGACGTCGTCAGGCTAGCAATAGTTAATGATTGTCAACATATAATGTATCTCATATGACACTCACAATAATATCAATAATCAATAAAAAAAGGTAAAAATGAATTGCATGGCATTTACAAGTATCAAGATGTTTACAGGTGTAAGTTATAATGTTAATATGTTTCACCTTAAAATGTGTGAAATAAAGTAAAAAAAAAGGGCATGGAGAACTCATATGATATAATGATGGTTGTAGTGTACATAAAAAAGCTTGGATGTTCAAAAGTCAAATGTGATGTCCTAAATGATAAAAAGAAACAATAAATTTAGGTCGGAATTCATTACAAGAATTTAGGACGTTTAGGAATGCCAATAGATGAAAGGTAGATTGATAAATGATTATTGTACCAATTTTAAATTATGGACAAAATGTATGGTACGTGTTTGAATAGGTTTTTAAAATAGCAAACGGTTTCAAAAAATAATAAAAATTTACATCTGATTAGTTCAAAGTCTCTTGGACAACTTTTGTTCAGAAATTTTTTGAATGAAAAAAGCTGTAAATAGGTCAAACAAGCAGCACAAGACAGAAGGTGCTGAAATGCGCACTTATCTTGTGAATGCTATTGTTTACTCGTCCGATTGAGTTTGAAGACGTATAAACTATCATTGAAAAAGTAATTCAATGAACTTAATATTTTATTCCGAGTTCACTCAAATTTAGTTTGTTATGATAAAGTCATATTATATGCTGCCAAAATTGTAGTAAAGCACTTATGTGCATTTTTAAAATCGTTAAAGCATAAAACATGTTAGAACAAATTTATTATATTGATATATGATGTATTAGACTTCATTTGAGTTATATAAAAATATTTCAAGACTTTGGCATACATCATTTAGAAAAATAATCTTCTAGAATAACGAATGCGGCGGTATAGCTGTCCATATGCAAACGGGATTCTATGTTTATGTTAGTATGTTGTTAGCTTGATTTAAGAATGTTAGTGATTGTTATAAGGTTAGTGAAAGTTTGAAGGTTAATGATTAAATGATATTGATTAAAATTAAAAAATATTTAATAGAAGAAAAAATAAAAGTAAAAACATAAAATCATGAGAACAATTAAAACAATATAGAAATATATAATATAAATGCAATATAAGATTACCTTAGCCTTAGAAAATTCTTGAAATTACTTGTAAAAGAAAGTTCTTGAATTTGATCAAAACCAAAGAATGAAAAAAAGTTTTGTTAATGAGATTTTTAAAAAATGAGCAAATGAAAAGTGAGGTCTAAACCTTGCTTTTATAGTTGAGGTTAGAAGAACGTTATAAATAGTATTAATGGTGAGTTATAAGTCATTTAAAAGAGGGTTATGATAAGATTTTAAAATAAATATAAAATTATATAATTTAAATATATAAAATAATAATTACCATTTAAAATTTAAATTTATTAAGACTTTAATTCAACAGTTTTTTTTTTATAAAATCTTTATAGACTTTATAAATCTTACAAGAACTTATAACTTGATTATTTATTTTAGTTGAATATTTTATAATCTTATAGATATTAATAACCTTTTAACATTTATAAAATTTATTTTAAAATTATAGAATTTAAGCTAAATTGATTAAGTGACACATTTATAGTATTTGATCCATTAAAATTATTATATAATTTAATAATGGAAGCTCAAAATGGTTTGAGTTTTAACCTGAAAAATAATGGATGTTACATTATAGGTGAAAATTTTGAATGATTAATGAGTGAAGTGCTATACAGGTGTCAATTGTAAAGTGAGGAAATTAGAACGCGGAATGAACGACCTAGGTTTTGAAGATAGAGTTTGCAGATGAATGCTCTGTAGCCCCTAAAATATTTAAGGACGAGGAATAGATGATGGACAATCTAATAAAGTAGTGAAATAACCCGATTGTGTATAGTTTTCTTTTAACTTTTAAGAATGAGGATGATATGGGAATCCAAACAAAAATTATGTAAGTATTAAGCAAAACATACAACCACTAGATTAGCCTAGTAGAAAAGGTGTATGTATTTTATGTAAGTGGTGTTAAGCTCAAGGATCATTTAAAATATGAAAGTAGATGTAAAGCCGAGTAGAATATGATTAAAACAGCTTAAAAAAATAAATAAATGATAACTTGTTTCTTTTTAGTTTGTTGAACCAATTGATTAGAGAGATAATCAAGATGTCAATATAATTATACAAATGATGAAAAGTAAAGGTTCTAATTGAGCCACATGCCTAATGATTATAACAATATAATTATACTAGGTTAGTATTCATGTATACACGTGTTGAATAAATAAAATATTAAATAACTATTAATAAAAATTAATAAATTAAAACGGTCATTTAATATAAAATATGATTGACATTACGTACGAGTGATAAATAACGATATTATTTTTTATACTTTTTTATTTTTTTTGTTTTAAAAAAAGGTTTTTAAACAAATTGTTTCAAAATAAACCGTTTTTTAAAAAGTATCATTTTAATATTTTATTTATTAAATCTTTGAAATTTAATTATTTTTGTTTCATAAGAATTTTATTTTTAAAAACCATAGGTTTTAAAATATATTGTGTTTTTTAAAAGTTTGATCTTTTTATGAAAAAAATTCTTATTTTATAAAAGGTTATTTCTTTACAAATTGAATTTTTAGAAAGATCTCTTTAAAAAATTTCTATTTATAATATAAAAAGGTTAAATAATATTATTTGTAGTTAATGTAATATTTATTAGGAAAAAACGGAAAAATAAAACTTAGATTCTCTAAAATGATAACATGTGTCATATAAAACATTTTTTATTAGTATTGATAGATTTAATCATAAATAAAGGCTATATTATAGTGTTTCAATATAATCATGTTTCATTTCCAGTCTTAGGAAGGCTATATTTATAGTGTTTTTAGCAATTTTGAAGATTTGGAACATGAGGAATAATTTAATATTTTACTAGAAGCTAATATTGGTATCAAGAGTGATATACGAATTGAAATACATGTCACTTTTATGGTTAGAACATGGAACAAAGTGATCTTACGTGGTATTTTTGTTGTCACTTTCGGTTTTTAAAATTTTCATCGGTTATTGATGTATGAATGGTCTTAGCATCTGTTAATGCTTGTCTTGTTTTAATAAATTGTTATTAAAAACCATCTAAACCAAATAACACGACCTGTAATAACAAACATTACAATAAAATCAATGACTTTAAGTGTTTTAAAAGCAGTCATTAATAAGTTGATGCAATGATTTTGTTAATACAACATTCAATATTTGAACCGACTATATTTACGATACAGATAGTATGACACAGATAGTATGACACAGATAGTATGGCACACAATATACGTTGTATTTATATTCTTATAATTTTGAACTTATTGAAATACTACGAAATTTATGAACTTGTAATTGCTAATATTATTTAAAAATGTTAAGGTAATACATGGCTCTTATAATCGAATCATATATCTAAAAGTCAAATTCCATAGCTTAAATATTTGAAATCTTAGAAAAATGGTATTTAACGCTACTTCGGTAGTATCTAAAGCATAAAAACAACAAACTAAAACTATATGAGCCTTTACGGTTCTAATATATATTATTATTTTATTATTTACTTAAACTAACAAACATTATTTTCAATATGTTTTTGCATCATTACTTATTTAAGACTACAGTATCTTTTTTTCTTCAAACTATTCATTGCTAAACTTTCCAAAATTTATTTTTTTTATTTACGTAATACTTATATTTCTAACCTAGTAATCTGATAATGTACGCTGTACTTAAATTCTTATTATTTTAAACTTATTGAAATAATACGAAATTTATGAATTTGTAATTGATAATTTATTTGAATATGTTAAGGTAATACATGGCTGTTATAATCGAATCATATATCTAAAAATCAAATTCGAAAGCTTAATATTGAAATCTTAGAAAAATGGTATTTCATTTAGGTAGATGTTATAAGATTCAAACATAAACTTTTTCTTAATTATTTTATGGTTTCTAAATGCTCCTTTGGTAGTATCTAAAGCATAAAAGCAACAAAATAAAACTATATAAGAGGAAAAAAGCTTATCAAAATTATAATATTTATATTTTTTTACATAAAAGTTAAACTTTTCTATAAAAGCAACATAAAAAAAGTGTTACCGGACTTGTTTACCGGTTTGCAATACCCTCTCCTAGAACAGGCAACCAACATAAATAATTGAAATGAGACATTATATATCAATTTATAATAATAAACATGAGAAGATGTCAATAAGTTTAAGTATATACAAGTCATTCTTTCTTTTTTAATGAGAGGTGCTTAGTTTTCTTAGAACATTAAACTAGTTGGACTTAAGTTATATTAAGTTAAAAAAGTGAAGTTCTAAGCTTAAACAAGTTTAATCTCGATTTTACTTGAGTCATTTACACCCGCAAATAAATAACAAAATGATGAGTAATTTTAGGGTTGAGAATATATGATTTACAAATAACTGCACATGCAAATTAAAAAGAAATAATTAAGTAATGCTTAAGTGGGAGTGGTTGGATCTTTGATACTAAAGTTTAAACAAATTAGATGCCAATGATTTACAATTAATGTCATGATACAATTGGGTTGTTGAAAGTTGATATATTCTTATGTAGTAACTCATGTCAGTTTTTTTAGAAAGAAAGCTTTGTTGTTTTCATTTATATGATGTCAACTCGAATAGAATGATTACTAGGATACAAAAGCAGTTAAAATGATTGCGTGTACCCATGTGCCATAACTTTATGGTACATCTACTACCATGATGTCATATACTTAGATTTTATATTTTAAAAAATTATGCTACTATACTTACGGTAGAGAAAATACATACATCTATGGTTGAGATAATACGTGACTCTGCCGCGTAAGTTTATATTTTATTTTATTATTGAAAATCATTATGCTACTATACCTATGGTAGAGAAAAAGAAGTATATCTATAGTTGAGATAATACGTGACTCTACCGCCACATATTTATCAGTGGTTATGTATTTTGTATCACATGCATTTATAAACTTATTATCGAAAAAAAAACTTCAGAGCATTCACAGTGGATTCTTTATTTTTATTCATATAATTACACTAAAAATCAGTATTTTCTTTTTCATCTTTTCAATTAAATAATACCTTTTATACGGTTATCATTATTATTTTTTCTCTCATCCATTTACAGCCACTTTAAAAAATATTAAAAAATTTATAGAGATTGAACATCGATTAATTAAATATACCAATCAACAATAACATTTTCTCGCTCCTTCACTCACGATCACTCAAAACCATTCCATATAATATACGAATTACACTCGCATCTTTTTAGAGATTTCACTGTGAATCCTCTCATAAGCAAAAGTATATACTGGACTATGGAGTCACGTATCTCATAAATACAATTGTATTTTTTTTCTTTATATTATCATTGATATATAACACGAGGATTAATCTTATGTTTTCTCGTGATATAATTTTATGTGACATTAGTATCTCAATCAAAACAATATATTATAGTTCATTAATGATTATACTAGATAGAGACAACAAATAAAAAGTATAATATATCAAAATTTAGTACTTAGGTCGTTTGTTAATTCACTAAAACATAACAGAGAAAACTATTTTATAAAATGAATTTCAAACTATTTTTATATAACATAACAAACTATCAACTTTACAATGACTCGACTTAGCTAGTTTGGTACTTTGGTGTTTTGGTTTAGTTGATTATTTCATTTTGAAACCTGGATCACTCGAACCAAGTAAAAGGCCCATTTGCAGATGTGATTAGCCCATACTGAAAAACCCAATCTCCCTCTTTTCCCACACAAACAAAATAATATTAACGAATATCGATATAAATCATAAATAAGCATAAGTTTACATTTATAACAACAAGAAATTCGTTTAATTTAGTAAATAAAAAGCTTCTTTTGTTGTAAAACTAGTGAAAATAGTGGGTGATGACGGTGTTGTGATTGCTGCACCACCATGTTGTGTCGGTGACAGTGATGTCTAGAACATAACTTTAACTATTTCAGTGTAAATTGGCGAAATCAAAGTGATTAAACCTAGTTAAAGGGTCTATATAAGCTTTGATAATAAGGGGGAAAGTTTAAAAAAATGATAACTATAACCCATTTCATAATTATCATCATCTGGATCGGTAATTCCAACATCTCGTAGAAAACTCTCATCTCCTTTGAAACTTAAGATTCGACAGAGGAGGTGAGAACTAACTATTAGATGTCGGATCCCCTATGCTCTCAGGACTTTCATCAACATATTTTTCAATAGTTGGATTGATTTGTTGGGATATTTAAGCAGATTTTAAGTTTGATACCCTCCAAGACATTCATCAATGCACTTACAAATAGAGTGACAGAAAATGTCGTGAACTGTGGTTGAGTTAATGCGGATGTGAAGCGATGATGGTTGTTTTATAATACCATTGGTATACAGTCAAACCCATATGAAACTTGTAGATACTAGGCCTGTAAACGGACTAAATAAAGATAAAAAGTAAGTTGTTTATGTTGGTACATTTAACTTTAACCAAACAAACAAGCATATATGAACATTTAAACGAAAACATTTTCTTATTCATGTTGTTTCATGTTTAGTTTGGCCGATTATATTTATCTTCATCAAGCTTATTAGAATTATCTAATTCATGTTGTTCTTCAGCACCAGCTCTGCTACCCTTATCAAGCCTTGTTGATTCTCCTAAAGTAACTACTTCATTGACATTCTCGTTTGATTTCTCTTGGTAATACTCCATGGATATATCTTTCATTGAAAGATGCTGGTGAATACTATGTAACATTTCTTCCTATTGCTTACACTTTTCATTTAAAGTTTCACTTGAAGAGTACTTCATAAAAATCAAAGAACTAATTTTCGCAAAAGCTTTGTCACGGAGGAACATTGATCAACTGTCATTATTAACTCCTATTTATAGTGAGAAATAATGCTAATAAATAAAGAATTTTGCATTTTAATTTTAACACTTGCGTAATAATACAACTATTGTGTAATTGGACATACTTACCGTTTCATTAGATAGAGTATGTGTATTTTCACCAACTCCTATATATGCTGAAAGTCATGATAGATCAGGTGATTTTTGGTAGTACCCAGTAATCTTCTGTGTGCGTGTTTTTCTTGACATCTTCAAGTTTAATTTATACTATATACAAAAAATATGAGAGAGGTATTTTAAAATACCATAAAACTAAGAACAAATACTTTATTTTATGCATAAAATACAAGTATCTTTGAGGGTAAAATAGTATTTTTAATATTATTTATAGATTAATCCTGACAATTAGTTATATAATTACTTTACATTTACTGTAACTTACATAAAAGTTTACATCATCTATCCATAAACCAAAAAAAATTATTTTTTTTAGATTTCAGCTAATCTTAAATTTATCATGTTAAAAACTTGTTGAGACTACAAAAAGAAACGTAATTTGTTTTAAGATTTTAGCTATATCTTTTAATCTCTCATGTTTAAAAACTTTCTGAGATTACAATCGTAACCTGTATTTTTTAATGTTCTGGTGTAAATTTTTTGCTAAACCGATCTATAGTTTATGAGATACATAATTTTAGCTTAGAAAAATATATTAGACTTTTGTAAAAGTATTACAAAAATAACAAAAATTAGAAACGTGTATCAGATTTAATGTCGTCCCCGCCGCATTGCGCGGTACCCATCTAATGAGAAATAAATTGTATCATCATACATGTTAAATGAATATTCTATATACACATTCACTACATGTTGTGAATCATTACAAACGTAAACCTGCTCCTCATTTCTTATAACCATATGTTCATCATCCATCAATGGTGTATATGTCAAATGATCAATATTGTGGTTTTATTATTCATAAATTCCTGATTCTAATTCAATATATTTTAGGGGTCTTTAGTACTAACTTCTTCTCTTTCAACCTCTAAAATTTTCTCTTCATTTGTCTCCACATTAATTCCCCTAACTCATTTGTTTTAGGGTCATCGGTCCTAACTTCTTAAATTTTATCTGTCTTTAATTGTATGTCATTATCTCTCTCCATTTATCTTCTCGTAACTCGGTGTATGTTAATGGTCCATTTTTTAATAAATATTCTTGTATCTGGGATAATATTTCTATTGAAATTCATTTGATTGTAGGTTTTTCAACAGGATTGATCAGCGCCTTGTGTCTCTTCTGATGCTCATGTATATAAAGAACCTAAATTAAAATAGCGTGATTAAGAAATGTAATGTGTAAAAAATATACACTATTACGTAATTAATGCCAAATAATTGTGTAAGTAGAAAATCAACCATGAGAATTACCAGAGGCCTATTCCATGGCTCAGTGATTTTGTCAATCTGCCTTTGTGTTTTTTAAGTATAGTACATATATGCATGAATCCATTTTTGGTATTACCTTCTTGTCATCAATGTTAACAAAAATCTGTTGATTGATTTTCATCAACTTTGTCATGAATCCCACTACTGTGAAGAAGACAACGATAAAGTTTAGCTTGAACAACATTACACCCTATGTTTGTTGTTTCATATGTCTAAAACATTTACGAAAGTGATTCTTAAGGATTGAAACTGAACCTTAAATACATCAGTAGGTGTGTTAACACCCTTTCTTAGATTATTCTTCTCAAGAACCTTTGTCTTTCCTAATAGGATTCCAAGAACCTTATGCACCTTTGATGGTGTTATTTTTAGTTGATGGTTCCCCATGTTTAGCTTATTTATCTTATGATCATAGTTAATAGAAACCAATAACTAAAAACTATTGGCATGTTATCTATTTTCATGTTTAGTATAGAACCAAAGCCAATTTCATTTATGGCAGCAACCAGTGTATCAATGAAATTATGGATGGTGTTATACAACTTTTCGAGTGAGCTACACATTGACCGCTTCCTATTGTTGCAGTAAACATATTGTTGCTTTGGTCTTTGTTCTTTCTTATTTTGCCTTTTAACATTTTTCACAGGGAATTCAAAGTCGTCATCAGGGTTCATTTTCTTTTTTGAGTATTTTGGTGATGGATCTACAAAGTCGTCATCATCATCCGAGTCATATCTTCTTACTCTCTTATGTATCTTTCCCTATCAGAAATTACACAAATTCTATCAGAAATTACGCAACGCAAGTATATTACGCAAATTCTATTAGAAATTACACAAGTATATTATTTATTAGCACACAATCAAATAATAAATTGATCAGATTATGTTGTTTCATAAACACCAGTTTGTTTGTATTCAGTTTATTGCGTCTCTTGTAAATTGATCAGATTGTTTCATCTTCTTTGTTCAAACGTATTTCGACTTTAAGAAAGTTACACTTTATTTCCAGACAATTACATCATAAATTCTTATCTACCATTTCACAAACAAACTTTTCTTAAACAATATCTTAGTATCAAATCAAATGGTTAAAAATCTTGTCTTGTCGATCGGTTCACTACCGACAATTCTGTGTATGTTACTTTGATCATTTGGGGGTTGCTTTACTGCATCACATTATTTTGTCCACATATATTTCTGCATGTTCTGCAGAAAACTACATCTTTTGTCAATACCTTTTGATTGGCAACAACCAATGTTAACATGATGATTTCTTAGCACCAAAAATGCACATTTGTTAACAAAATGATTTAAACACCACCTAGCTAAGAGCCGCAACGCGTAGAGAATCTTGCTAAATGTTTTAGGGGCTGTTTGACAACTTCTGAATAACTAAGTGGTAAAACAATAAAAAGTTTGAACTATTAAATGCTAAACCATTAAGATCTTTAGAGCTAGTATATTGTTTAACTATTCAAATTCAAATGTCTGACCAATTCAGATAAGTGGTCTTAATCATTCAGCATTATATCTCTTAACCATTCATCACTAGTATAATGTTTAACCATTCAGATGCAAATATCTGAACCATTCAGACCCTAAACCCTAAACTATTTAGACATTTGCTTGTGAAACAAATAGTCTAAATCATTAAGTCCTGAACCATTCAGACATCTGAAACATTAAGAGGCTGATTTAAAGGTTGTCAAACATCCCCTTAGTCGTTCAAAGAAAAAAAGAAAAAAAAGAAAAAAATGACCTTGATTAAACAAATATTTTGTTTTATGTAACAAATTAGCTTTAGTTATCGGTGTATTACATAGGAGGTGTATAGTTAATTATTAAAATAACACAAAAACATAAATAAAACTAAATGTATTACACAGGATGAAAAAAAACTTGATGTTAGTTGTTGATTGCTATTTATATAAAGTAAACCCGTGTATTACACGAGTTAAATATAAAATATTAATTATAATGAAAGTTTATGAAGTATAAAATGATATTTTAAAATAAAATTACATATGAGTATTAATTATAAGTGATAACTATAATTAATAAAATAATATACGGATTTTTAAACTTTAATATTTAATTTTTTTTTGAAAAAAAACTTACCATTTCTTAAAAAAAAATCATATTAAAAATATCATTTTTAAAACTTTCTTATTATAACTCCTATTTTAGTTATTATTAGTTTATAAAAAAGTTTACTTTTTTAAAAACATCAATTTTAAGATATTTCATATTTTAAAAATGCTTGATGTTTTAGAAAAAACTCTTTTTTATAAAAATATTTTTTAGATATAACATTAATAAAATGACATTTTATTAATTTATTAAGAAATATTATTAATCTTATAAAGAACTAAAATTATTTATTTTTTAATTTAGATAACTATTTAAGAGTAGAGAGAGACGAAAAAACAAACTTAAGGAGCCTATGAATATGATAAGTGTCCCCCTAAGTTGCTTTTTTAGTATTATATTATATATATCATTTAGTATTATTTTATATACAGAAGAAAGACGACTTTGATTCATCCACACGAATTTGAAAGTTTCCTCATCCTAGTTTAAATTATAATCAATTATTTCATTAATAAAACAACCTTTGACTATTATCCCGATTCGTTGCAATTATATTATCAAGTTGTACGCGCGCGCGCGTGTATATATATATATTATATATATATATATATATATGCATTAAGACTCTACAAGTCATAAGCAATGATCTATATAATATATATTTTATAACATACTCTTTTGTTTTATTTATTTAATGTTTCACATCTATATATACTAATAAATCAAAATAATTTTAAGCCATATGACTATTTTTAACATATTTACATCATCTTCACCTAGCTTTTATTTAAAATTGTTTACATGTGCTCACCGCAATAAACTTACAATCGTTGGTAAAAAATTTTACTTCAAAAAAGTTTTTTTAATAAATGTTAATTTAATATTATATTAATGTAATTATTTATATAAATAAATAAGGTGTCATTAACAAGACTTAATAAATAAATGTTAATTTAATACTATTATAATCATAAAGAGTTTATGATATTTATGTATAATAATTTATATATTATTGTTTATAACTTGAATATGTTTGTTATATATAATAACTTTATTAATATGTTATCTATAATGTATATTAGATTATATATATATATATAAGATCTATTATTTAATTCTTTTATTTTAGTTTATGTAGCATACAAGTATCTAATCTATGTTAACATATATCATTCTATTATAAATAATCAGACTGATATTGATTAAACTAAAATATTATATCACTTGAAAATTGCATAAAAATATAACTAAAACGCGTAATTTGATATTTCACAACTTATTTGTTTATTTTACGAAAAACAGAAGTCAGAGATTAACACCAACATGAAAAGGACAAAATTATGATTTTTTATTTTATTTTGAGTAAATAATGTTCTATATTTAATATTCTTATCTTTTCCATAAGAACATCTCCCTCAAATCTCCATATATTCAACTCATTTCAGTTGAGTTAACCACATCAATCTTCTTCTATACACATACTATTATACCGATTCCAAACACAACAATGGTACCCATATTGTATTTTTTGTTTACGTTCTTATGTATGTTTTTGATATATAAACTACCCCAGTTTATATACAAAATACTACAGTTCATATATAAATCAACACAGTTTATACTTTTGAAAATTCCACCACTTCAAAAGAATGAAGTTCAAGTTCCTTCATTGAATCACTCCGCACCCGTCTCTTCTTCCCGATCATACAAATATGACGTATTTCTTAGTTTCAGCGGAAAAGATGTCCGCAAGACTTTTCTAGATCATTTATACTACGCTCTTGAAGATCGCCAAATTTACACATACAAAGACGATGTAACACTTCCCCAGGGTGAATCCATCGGTCCATCTCTCTTCCAAGCTATCGACGAGTCGATGGTTGCTGTCATAATATTCTCTAAAAACTATGCTGATTCTTATTGGTGTTTGGATGAAGTCGCACATATCATGAAATGTAGAGATGAAAGAGGGCTTGTTGTTATTCCCATATTCTATAACGTTGATTCATCAGAAGTGAGAGAACAAAAGGGGGATTTCGGAAAGGCATTTGCCAAACAAAAGAGGGAGAACATCAAGAAAGCTGAATTATGGAGAAAAGCACTTGTTGAGGCAAGTAATATTAGTGGATGGGATCCAAAACATGTTGCCAACGGGTAATTTTTACTTCTTATTTGAACTATGCTCAATTGTTTTACAGCTTCATTATTCTTGTACCATATAAGTTTTTGTTCACATTTAATATAATTAGCTAGCTTGCACATGGTAGTGGACGTATTAAGCCTAATTCCCTAATTCGCCTAACTTGATCTTAGTTTTAGAGCATGAGTTTGGTTGTTTAAATTAAAAGAGTCAAAAAATACTTGAGCTTGACTTATTTTAGTTTTTTTTTATTTGTAAAATTCGTACCCGGCTTGTGATTGGTTTTATAGGATCATGTTGAGTTCGTGCTAGATTCATTTCGTTAGACAAGCCTAGACGGTCTAAAACATGATTGTGAATACTGACCCCGCTAATTGAGTGAAATTGTTATTGAGTGAAAAGAAGTATATTGTTGCCACAGTTCGATTTGAAACAATAAAACTGATATAATCAGTCATTAGTTTGGTTTTGCAATGGTTTTAGAAACATTAATCCGTAACAAACATATTGGTTTTGGTTTTTAACCAGTTGTATAATACTGGACTGGACCATAAGATGGGTATGCATCTTTATTATTGTATTTTATATTAGGTGTCACTAATTAATTATTTTATCTATAATCTATTTGGGTCAATTAAATTAAAATTGGTGAGGTAAGCTCCCTTGTCTGTTTTCCTTTATACATGTTTGGTTTGCTTATCTTTAGATTCCTCTCATTTGTTTAAAGGAGACAACAATTGCGCGACCTTAATATAAACCCAAGAGATCTGAGAACGAAACAAATGTTGACTGTCTAACCCTAATGTTATTAGTTATGATGTATGGGTGAGGTTTGTTTTATTAGAATCAAAATTAATTTACATCAATCCGTCATATATGAGACTCGAACTGTTAATCTTAATAAAAGTTTTATCACTTAAATTTCATATTATGTACTTTGTACATAGAGGTAAAATTAATTAAATTTCAAATCTTGAAATCAAACTAGAACCAACTAACATTTTGTTTGGTTCAGTTTTGAGTCATAGAAAATCATAGTAATGGTTTGACTACTCAAGTTTTGATCAAACAATCATCAAAATCATCGAACCGTGAAAAGCAACTAAGTTATATAATAATGTCAACATACATGTAAAAATTATATTTATATTGTTATATATGTATAATTAGACATGATCTCCTATACCTACACATCTCCTAGGATATGAATAGTGATAAGATCTCTTTGGAAATGTAGTATACATGTACATGATTTATAGGGTACGAGTGGAGTAATGCAATGATAGGACGCCAAATCTTAGGTTCGTTGTTAGTATAAAGGCCGAGGACAATCATGCTCAAGGTTTGCCTTTAGCGTTTCCTTTTGTACTATGTGCGCCTTTAGTCCTATGGACCTAGCCTTTGCCGTAATGATCCACATGTTTAATCTTAGAGATTATATCCTCTTTCTTTGTTTTTTTACTGTGTGAAAAGTGTGTTTTTTTTCTTACTATATTTAGTGGCTAATAACACTGCTCTCATAATTGTTGCACTGTGTAAAACAATAATAATTTAACAACAAACAATAATAAATTAAGAAAAAAAATATAAATAAAGATAAAATCAATGTGGGCAAGGTGGAGCTTGTAGAGGGTTCAAGAATAGGGTGAGTCAAGTATCATTTTGGAAGCAGTCTTTCTCTTCCTTGAGTTACCCTTATCTTATTCTTTCCAAACCCTATTATTCGAACGAAATGGGTATGTTTGTTTGATTATTTGTTTATGTATATATGTATAACTTTATTTAAACTTATAGATATAAATTATAAATAATGCATACGCATGTTTAAATGGATTAACTTACCACAACTATATTCAATTGGTGGACCCATTAATTTTTTCTTTTTCCCCCTTTTTTTGAGTTGTTAAATGTATAGGTCTCAGTTCCAATTTGTTGTTTGAATATAAAACATCATAACGGTGAACGATGATAACAAGGCTTAAGATACTTGATTCAATTTCATTTACGGATTTAATATATATTTGTAAACTTCTTTGCCTTATTTTGTCGAGGTATTTTACCACTCTTTAAACTAAATTCCATGTGTATCCATGTGTAGGCATGAAGCACAAGCCATAAAAAAAATGGCTGATACAATTTTCAGCAAATTGTTTCCCTTAAATTCAAGTGTTGATGAAAACCTTGTCGGAATGAGAGAGCGCATGCAAGATTTGAGATCACAACTAGACACTGAGTCGGATGGTGTACTCATGGTTGGGATATGGGGGGTTGGGGGTAGCGGTAAGACTACTCTTGCAACATCCGTTTATATGGAAATCTCGGACCATTATCAAGGTCACTGTATTATGGGTAATATTAGAGAGGAATCAAGCAAATATGGTTTAAAAAAGCTGCAGGAGAATATGTTATCAAATATTTGCAAAAGAAACGTGAATATACAAAGTATCGAGGAAGGAAAAATGAAAATAAAACGTATATTATGTCGTAGAAAAGTGTTAGTACTTCTTGATGATGTTAACGCTCTTGACCAACTGGAGGCTTTAGCTGGATTACATAAATGGTATGGTAGTGGAAGCAGAATAATAATTACAACTAGAGATGAACATTTGCTAAGAACCCACAAGGTAGACCACATTTATTGTGTCAAGTTATTGTCACACAACGAGGCTATCCATCTCTTTAGAATGCATGCATATAATGAAAAGGATCATATAGAAGATTATGAGGCACTTTCACTAAGAGTGGTCTCTTATGCTGCTGGGTTACCATTAGCGCTTAAAGTTTTAGGTTCTTTTCTGTACGACAAAGATCAAGACGAATGGATAAGTGCCTTGGAAAAGTTAAAATACATACCAGAGTCTAAGGTCATTGATATACTCAAAATTAGTTATGATGGACTTGAATCTAACCAGAAAAAGTTGTACTTGGATATTGCATGCTTCTTTAGAAGGAGGTACACAGGTGAGGCAATGGAGATACTTGAAGCTTGTGGTTATCACTTAAAAATTGATATAAGGGTGTTAATGCAAAAAGCTCTTATAAGTATTGTGGATGGTAGGTTTGACATGCATGATCTTATTCAAGAAATGGGACATTACATTGTTCAAGGGGAACATCCTAATAATCCTGAAAAGCATAGCAGACTCTGGCGACGCGAGCAACTTAAATATATGCCTTTTCGAGATGAAACAATGGTAAATGTTAAGCTTTTTAAATTATATAATATATGCACATCGAATGATTCCCAACCATGTATATTGTTTCCTTCTTTATTGCAGGATTATGACAATATTGAAGCCGTATATTATGATTATGAATATGATTATGATTATTCATGCTCCGTGAATGTTGTTTCACATGATCAAGATGATGCATCACGTTTATGTAGGATTCTTTCAAACATGAAGAAACTAAGGTTGCTTATTGTCTTCATGGATAATGATAGTGGTGAGAGTGGCGAAGGGCCTTATCATCTTTCAAATGAGTTACGGTACATTAAGTGGTTCAATTATCCATCAAGTTCATTTCCAGATAGTTTCCAACCATTGAAGCTTGTTGTTCTAAAGTTGTCTCATAGCATGCAAAAAGAACTTTGGAATGATTACAAGGTAATTCATTCATAATGTGCAAAAAATCTTTTTATTTTTTTAGAACGGTGACTCACACACTAATCTAATATTACTCATAAACTACAAAAAATCTTAATTTATCTCATGTTGTGATTTGAACTTTGGTCTTATATAATGAGTCTTTAACTCTTACTACTAAGCTACCAAGACAAGTGGAAAGAACATTATGCTTATTACACAAACAGTTCGATGAAAAGTATTTTTCTAATTATGTAATACTCAAGTGTGTGTGTGTATATATATATATTACGATTATATGAAAATAAAATATCTAGCTTATGTAATTTAATTAGCTTAGTTGCTTTCTTGCCAGGTGGCTTTTATATTAACTTGTGTTTTTTTATAGCATCTTCCACATTTGAAGGTGCTTGAACTTGAATCTATGTGGAAGCTAGTCCACACACCCGATTTTGATGGATTCCCATGTCTTCAAAAGTTGACACTCGAAAATTGTACAGAGTTAGAAGACATTCACCCATCGCTCGGAAACCATACATGTCTTGAATATGTAAGTGTATTATTATGCACCAAGCTTAGAAGGTTCCCAAAAATTATCCACATGGAAAATCTTAAGACTCTAAAAATAGAAGAATGCAGATTGAAAGATGGAGTAATCACTTATGGTATTGGTGCATTATCTAACTTACAAGAGCTAAATTTAGCAGGTAATGATTTTTCCCGATTAGATCTCAGTCTTTCACAACTTACTCGACTTAAACTCCTCAACCTATGGAATTGCCGACAACTTCTTGAATTGCCTGAGCTCCCACCAAGTTTAGCAATTCTTAACGCACAAGGTTGCAACTCACTTACAACCCTTGGAGATTGTCATAATAACTGTAAACAATTATGCCAAGTCTCACTTATAATAGATGGATGGAGTGTCATAAATGGAAGTGATAGATTACTACAATCCATGCTTAAGGTGTTCTCTCTCTCTCTCCACACACACACATAGGGGAAGCATCTCTCGAAAAACATGGCTATATATAAAAACTAAGAAAACTATATGTCATGTATATGTAACTACTAATTAGGGATGTACAACTATGGATTACATATATGTAACTCATACAATGTTACATATATGTAACTTGTTACGTCATCATCTTCGTTTCTTGAGGTTTAATTTTAAATTTTTAACAAGATTGAAATTTACTCAAACACAATTTAAAAAAAACTAAAAACTAATTTATAAATTATGTGATTATCAAGATCTGATTACACATAATGTTTTAAATCTTTGCACCAATTTTCAACATGTGGCTAAAATGCCATATACAAAGTTGTAAAACACCATGTACAAACATCTGGTTCATTAATGAAGTGATTTTAAGCACCATGCATATAGACTATATTAGTGGTAATTCGCATATAATGAATCCATGTTAATTATATAGGGAAAAGGTATTGAGACCGATTGCATGCTTCTTCGTCTTGATGGTGTTGAGATTGCAAAGAGGTTTTGTCCGCCTCTCCTTAGAGGGAGGAAATATAGATTGCATCTTCAAGAGAACTGGTTCAATGACTTCTCTGGTTTCTTATTATGCGTTGTTATTCCAGCCAGTAACATAGATTGGAGTAATTCTGTATGTATAAGTATGAATCATGAGATGAGTGATACGGATTTTCAAGATGATGTTTGGAAGGAGGGTGCTTTTGATGCATATACATGGGTGGGGTATGTTCCATTTGATTCATTGAGAGAGAGTATGTGGTGGGATCAAACATACAAATCTCTTGACTTTCACATTGAAGATAACAATGATGACATTAGTGGTTTCGGAGTAAGACTTGTTGAGAAAATTGAAAGTAATCAAATGGAAACTTCAACTTCTTTTTCTCATTATAAACCTAAGTTCAAGATTGAGCAAGACTTGATGTCTACTATAACGCTCTCCTTAAGGTTTTATAACCCGAATCTATAATTTGTATATACATGAATCGCTGAATTTATATGGATTGAGGACATTGAGTCTATTATATGCTACATTAATTATATGTTTCATTAATGAAGTGATTTCTAAATGGCATTATCTTTACTCTTAATGTTGGGCGCATGCTTTCTTCATATGTATGTCTATTGTCTTATTTATATTTTAGTATTTCTAATTGTTAATATGAAAATGTTTAATAAAAGGAGCTGAAAACTAAAATGTTTAAGAAGTGATCTAAACTATCAATATCTTTAATTCATGATTGAGATAAAATTACTATGAAATGTTTATTAGACGTTTATTTTAGGAATAACAGCTTTTGATGACTTTTTGCAAGTTGTCTCATTTTTTTAAACGTTCATAAATTTTATGAATAATATTATTTTATATAAAAAATTACAACAAAAAATGAGTGCTTTTATTTTTTAAAAACGAGTATAGTTGTAAGGCTCCGTTCTCGGGACGTTCACAGTTGAACATTCATCGCACATAAAAGCCATATAATTATTTAATCAAAGCAGCGGAATAACTTAAAACCACTTCATATATCATAATTTCTTTTGCAAAATAATACATCATTGTCAGATTACAAAATATTACTCGTTGTATTACATCACAAAAACATTAAAATTTAAACAATGGATGCCATCCAAAAATGTCAAGTAGCCGCCCTGTGCCATCCTCAGCAATCAATTACCTGCCAACTGAAAACACATAAAAGTCAGCGTTGCTGAGTGAGTTCTAGGTTTATAAAATAAAATACTTTCTTTCCTTTAAAACCATTCTTTACTTTCATATGCGATCATACAACATACGTACAAATAGATAATATCATCATTATCTTTCATCATCGTTCATTCATAATCTTCCTTACTTATCTTTCATACATTCGTTAACTTCCGATGACATATACTGTACCCCGAACATTGTACACGAAGCTGGTTACTAGGCCTGAGGTCTATCATAGACCCCGAACATTGTGCATGAAGCTGACTCCAGTACCTAGGGCAAGTACACTGATCACTTATCATCATCTTTCGTTCCGGACCAATGTCATATGCTATACCCCGAATATTATGCATGAAGCTGGTTACTGGGCCTGAGCTCTATCATAGACCTCGAATATTGTGTACGAAGCTGACTTTAGTACCTAGGGCAACCGACAAGGGTCCCATACGTATGGTCAATCATAAACATTAGATCCTAGTATGCATCCTTCTGGGGTAGCTAATGTCACACCCTCAAAATCCACTTGTGGGGTTTTACCGCGAGGCGCGTGAACAAACCAGGATCACAGTCAATAGTTACTCAGAACAACTCTATATGCCATAATTTAAATAAAAATCAACCAAAGTACAAACTTTAAACTGTGCGGAAGCGTTTTGAAAACAACCCAAAGAAATAAAAGTATAACTGTGGCAAAACATGTGCCAACCCAAAAGAGTAAGCAATAATCATTAAATGCTAAAAATGACTTGAAGACCGAGTCTTAGAATGCAAGTGAACCATGCAGTGCTCTTATGGCAAGCAAGCTAATGACCTGAGAATAGCATACTAAAATGTCAACACAATGGTTGGTGAGTTCAATAGATATTCTAACATAAACAGTTTAATAATAGGGATATACAAGTAGTGCATTGTAACAGATAGCTAGTCCATTAACAATAAATATTATTTCATAGTGATTTCGCAATTGAAGCTGACTATGTTACGTTGTTGCCTCCTGTCACGACTTAACAGGTCGTGACAATGTTTATTAGGACAAATTGCACCCGGTTGACCTCGAGTCACACAGGTGGGGCTCGTCAGACCCAGTAGTACTACCCAAATTTCCCCGCTATTCAATATTAATAATTCGAAAGTGTGAGGACTTTTCCATGATATCAACACTATATAATATTATACACAACTTGAATATATAAAGCGTTTGTGATTTACCAGTATGCTATCTCCCCCAAAAGAGATTAAATAAAGAGTGGGGCATGAACTCACCTGATATGCGTATAGATACTTAGAGTTTGACTTGACAAACAGAATAGACAGACAACCTTTAGAGGTTACCTAGATCATATAAGTACATGAGTACGTGTAAGCAAAGAACATGTGAAACCCTAAGTACACTACAACCAAAGACTCAAGATTTCAAACAAAACATGCATGTTTGACCCAGTTGACCCGTTTGACCCGTTGGTGACTTTATGTGTTGTAAACCATTCAAGTAATCATACACAATATCATACATAGTTAACATTTAAAAATAGATCATATGTATGCTATATCATCCAGGTGTATCACTTAGATCATTACACAACCAAGTATCATACAAGTCATGCGAATCTAGAACATTAATATATCCACTAGTTATAACATAACTAACATGTCACACAAAGATCAAACCACTCACCACATGCCATGTGAAGCCACTCACGACTTCATATCCTAAACCCTGCCAATCTTACTAAGTAGGGGCCTCAGATTCGCACGCGTGTATGATGATCATAATCATATTCATTAGCCATGTCCATTGCATTCAACAACATCACAATAATCAATTTCCAGTCCCAAACATGATGACCTAACCACTCATCAACATCAACATCACACATGATCATCAAAGTCCAAACATCACCCATGATTATCCAAAACATCCCATATAACTAATTTAACATGTTTCATCACCTTAGAATTCATCCACGACCTTACTAACATTCTCCTAACATCCCAACATGTTCAAACTATCATCTTTCACATTTTGCATAAATAAAGTTTCCCTTTTGGGAAAGCACATCCCAAAATCCATCAACATCCTATGCATTCATGAATTCATTAATAATATACCAATTCAAGCTCATATCATCATCTAAGCATGATCAACACATCAAAACATCATAATCATCAATCTTCATGAACAAAAGTTTCTACTTTTGGCAAGCTATGAACAACAACATCCATTCAAGATTTCTAGCATTCATAACACAATCTAGCATCTAATCATCATCATGAACACATCCATAACATCAATTCATCAATAATTCAACATTACATGCAAAATAAAGTTACTGTTATTAGTAAGCTATGAACATCAACATCAATTCATCAATTTTTTGCAAAATCAATGTAACCTAGCATTCATACAACCTATTAATCATCAACATTCATCAAACAATCATCATTCATCCATAATCCTACCAATTTTCGAATTAGGTTTGCTTATAATCAAAGTTCATGATCAATCCACTAAAAACATACAATTCATGCATAATCAACGTTAAACAACATGTAATCAATCCAACTAACATACTAACACCAACACTAACATCAATTTCGACTCCATGAAGACCCAAAGTCATATTAGGGTTCGGCCCTCAACAAGAACCCACAAAAACATGAAAAATCTAACCTTTAAACGTGTTATAGCTTGCAATTGATGATTCCAACAAGTTGTATGCCTTGAAATCGATCCAAATCGCATCCACTTGCTTGTTCTAGGTCGAAATCGCAATGGTAGGGGAGTGGGAGATGAGGTCGCGGTCGATGGGGGGTTTCTAGGGTTTGGGTTGTTTTATTTTTTTTTTTAATTTTGCATAATTACCATTTAAACCCTTGTAATTTGTATTTTATAAAAACTAGGCTTTAAACTCTTTGTAAAGTGTTTTTAACTTAATAATATAAAGATATAAACTAATGAAAATCTTTATATATCTTATCTTTATAAAAACACAAGACATACGAATAAATAGGCACGTTTCCGCGTTACGCGATTAATTTTCTAATTAACATTTTAAAAACATGCAAACACATAAACATAACACAATAATCACATAATCAATTAGATTCTCATTATTTAACATTATTCATTATTATTATGTCACCAACATTAAACGACAACTAGTGTGTGTTTACGACACGTGTATGCAAGACTTAACGGAACCAACGGAGTTTGGTAACGGAAATTTACCGGATGTCACATTATCCCCATGTTGAAAGAATTTTCGTCCCGAAAATTGCGTTACATGGTGAGAGTGTTCCATCACTGGTCCACTGCATTGGCACACAGAAATCGAAATCGAGTGAGTTTTGGATGAGTTGTCACATCATCCCCATGTTGAAAGAAATTTCGTCCCGAAATTTAAATCAATACCTTCGTCTGCTGGCATCGTCCTTTCGAATAATTGTGGGTACTTAAGCTTCATTTGATCTTCTCGTTCCCATGTGAATTCTGGTCCACGTCGCGAATTCCAACGGATTTTGACAATGGGTATCTTGCTTTGCTTAAGTGTTTTCACCTGACGGTCCATCACCTCAACTGGTTCTTCAATAAAACGCAATTGTTCATCCACTTGAATTTCTTCTAGTGGTACGACCATTATTTCATCAGTTATGCACTTCTTCAGGTTTGACACGTGAAACACATCATGGATTCCACTTAGCGAATCAGGTAGGGCTAGTCGATAGGCCACTGGACCTATTCTTTCCACTATTTCAAATGGTCCAACGTACCTCGGATTTAGTTTCCCTCGTTTACCAAACTGAACTACGCCTTTCCATGGTGAGACTTTCAACAAAACCTTGTCACCAATATGAAACTCTAAAGGTTTTCGTCTCTTGTCAGCATAACTCTTTTGTCTGTCTCGTGCTGCAGCCATACGGTTTCGTATCTGTACAATCTTCTCGGTTGTCTCATGAATTAACTCGGGACCTGTTAGCTGACTATCACCAATTTCTGCCTAGCAAACTGGTGATCGACATTTTCTCCCATACAACACTTCGAAAGGTGCTGCCTGTATACTAGTATGGTAATTGTTGTTATAAGAAAACTCCACCAATGGCAGGTGAATTTCCCAGTTATTCCCGAAGTCAATCACACAAGCACGTAGCATATCCTCCAACGTCTGTATGGTACGCTCACTCTGGCCATCCGTCTGTGGGTGATATGCAGTACTCATATCCAATCGTGTACCCAAAGATTTCTGCAATGATTGCCAGAAATGTGACGTGAAACGAGCATCACGATCGGAAATAATTGAGATCGGTACACCGTGTCTCAAAACGATCTCTTTAAGGTACAGTCGAGTTAATTTCTCCATCTTGTCAGTTTCCTTAATTGCAAGGAAGTGAGCAGACTTTGTCAATCGATCCACAATAACCCATATCGTGTCACAACCAGTACTAGTCCGGGGTAGCTTAGTAATAAAATCCATGGAGATCTGTTCCCATTTCCACATTGGTATATCAGGTTGTTGTAACAGTCTGGAAGGTTTTTGATATTCCACTTTTACTTTCGAGCAGGTCAAACACTTGCTCACATACGTAGCTACATCCGCTTTCATGTCAGGCCACCAATAGTGCGCCTTTAGGTCTTGATACATCTTGTCGGATCCAGGATGTATAGAATACTTAGATTTGTGTGCCTCGCTCATAACTAAATCTCTCAGATTTCCATAAATAGGAACCCAAAGTCTATCCATAAAATACCGAATTCCATCCTCTTTCACCACTAGCTGTTTATCCATTCCCCTTAATGATTCAAAACCAATATTTTCTGCTTTTAAAGCTTCTATCTGTGCCTCCTTAACTTGTTTGGGCAGTTGGGTACTGATAGTAAGCTGTAAAGCTCGCACCCGTCAGGGTTTAGCTGTTTTCTTCCTGCTTAGGGCATCGGCAACTACGTTCGCCTTTCCCAGATGGTACTTAATAGCGCAATCATAATCGTTTAGTAGTTCCAGCCAACGTCGCTGCCTCATATTCAACTCTTTTTGCTCGAAGATATGTTGAAGACTCTTGTGATCGGTGTAGATAGTGCACTTGGTACCGTACAAGTAATGTCTCCAGATCTTTAAGGCAAAAACCACTGCACCCAATTCTAAATCATGGGTGGTATAGTTCTTCTTATGAACCTTTAGTTATCTCGAGGCGTAGGCTATCACCTTATCTCGTTGCATCAAGACACAACCCAATCCTTGAATGGATGCATCGCAATACACCACAAAGTCTTCCGTTCCCTCTGGTAATGCTAATATCGGGGCAGTACAGAGTTTTTGTTTTAATAATTGGAAAGCTGATTCTTGACTCTCACTCCATTTGTATGTCGTTCCTTTGTGAGTCAAGGCAGTGAGAGGTTGTGCGATCTTAGAAAATCCTTCGATGAATTGTCGGTAATATCCTGCTAATCCAGATATTGTCTTATCTTGCTCGGCGTTTTGGGTGTAGTCCAATTCTTTATCGCCTCAATTTTGGCAGGATCAACATGTATCCCCTTCTCATTAACAATATGACTTAGGAATTGCACTTCTCTTATCCAAAAGTCACACTTTGAGAATTTAGCATACAACTGCTCATTTTTCAACAGTTCCAAGATCATTCGTAAGTGCTCTTCATGCTCCTCCTTGGTCCTAGAATATATCAGTAATCATCAATGAACATAATGACAAACTAATCCAGATAAGGTTTGCACACGCGGTTCATGAGATCCAGAACACAGCAAGTGCATTGGTCAACCCAAAAGGCATGACCAAGAACTCATAATGACCATAACGAGTACGAAACGCGGTCTTGGGAATGTCTTCTTCTCGAACTCTAAGTTGATGATAACCAGATCTCAAGTCAATCTTCGAATAATAGCTTGATCCTTGAAGCTGATCGAACAAGTCGTCGATACGAGGTAAAGGGTATCGGTTCTTGACTGTTACTTTGTTTAACTCTCTATAATCGATGCACATCCAGAATGTGCCATCCTTCTTCTTAACAAAGAGAACAGGAGCTCCCCAAGGTGACGTGCTAGGTCGAATAAAGCCCTTATCTAAAAGCTCCTGAAGTTGTGATGACAATTCTTGTGGCTCGTTTGGTGCTAATCGATAAGGTGCCCTAGCAATCGGAGCTGTGCCGGGAGTCAACTCAATCTGGAATTCCACTGGAGGTGAGGTGGTAATCCAGGAAGATCCTCTGGAAACACCTCTGGAAAATCACGTACTATGGGAATATCCTCCATTCTCCTTTCTTCTGCTGCTTATCGGTTACAAGTGCTAGATAGCCACACGACCCTTTCGTAATAACTTTTGAGCTTTCATGAATAAGATAATGCCTATCACAGCATCACTCATATCACCTCTGACGGTAAGGATTTTATCATCAACAGGGATTTGTATGATCTTCTGATGAAATATGACTTCCGCTTGCTTGCTAGAGAGCCAATCCATGCCTATCACAACATCAAAACTCCCCAGCGTAATAGGCATGAGATCTATAGCGAAAGTATGTCCAGCAAGTTCTATCTTACAGTCTTTAAGGATATGCGTTACATGGATTTGTTTACCGTTGGCTAATTCCACAGTGTATTTAGATTCTAAAGCAGAGGGTATATCACTTAAAAGACTACAGAACTTAAAGGACACAAAACTCCTATCGGCTCCAGTATCAAATAGTACCGTAGCAAAACAACCATTAACAGAGAATCTACCAGTAACAGTTGTTGGATCATTTAGAGCCTCACCTGAGCCAATGACGAAGGCTCTCCCCTTGGCTCCATCTTTATTGCCGCCATTACCAGTACCATTTCCACCGTTGTTGTTATTACCGTTGTTGTTGTTGTTACCGTGATTGTTGGTGTTGTTGTGTTATTGTTGTGTTGCCATTACCGTTTCTCCTTAGTTGTGGGCAGTTTCGCTGTAATGCCCTTCTTTCCACATTCGAAACAACCCTTGGGAGTTTCTTGAGGTTGTTGTGGCCTCCTTACCAGTTCACCACGACAATCCTTTGCAGCGTGTCCAATTTTTCCACAACGTTGACACTTGAAGCTATCACACCTTCCCACATGATGGTAATTACACCGAGTGCACTTCGGATGTCTACCACCATAACCACTGGGTCCTTGATTATTTGCAGGCGTCTGGTTGAAGTTACGGCTATTGTCGAACCTCCGTTGCTGCTGAGCCGGCTGTTGTTGCTGTTGAGGTTGAGGTTGACCGCTAGAAGATGATGATGCTTTGGTGTTGTTGGCATTATCCCACTTTCTTTTGTTGTCGGGCACGCTTGCCACAGCGCCCCGTTTGGGTAGACGTCCTTGCTCCACGGCTTGGTCAGTTAGCCTGTGAGCTAGCTGGATGGCTTGCTGAATTGTGGCTGGATTGGAAGCAGTTACCATACTTTGGATTTCGGGTACCAATCCCCGTATGTAATGCTCTACCCTTTTATGCACCTCATTCACCAATCCCGGGCACAAAGTTGCTAATTCATGGGTTCTGGTAGTGTAAGCCTCGATTTCCGAGCCCTGCATCTTCAATTGCCAGAACTCCATCTCTAACTTCTGCACTTCATTGCGAGGACAGTACTCCTCAGTCATCATTGCTTTGAACTCATCCTATGGAAGTCCATTCGCCATCGCTTGTCCAAGCATCTGGACTTGCGCGTTCCACCAAGACAGAGCAGCACTCTAAAGTCCCGGTGGCATACTTTACTTGATCCGCAGGTGGACATTTACATTTGGAGAAGACAGACTCAGTCTTATCGAACCATCGTACAAGCCCTACAACACCCTCTGTACCGCTGTAGGTGTGTGGCTTACAGTCCATAAAGGACTTGTAGGTACACACTGGTGGTCCTGTTTTAACACAACACACATTAATCAGACATTCCATACAGTTATGAAGGATATCAGATTTATCTTTCTATCATTGTTTACCTACTGGCTGACCCGCGTGGCCAGCAGCCACTGCCGCCTGAACATGCTCATTAATTAGAGCAGCTAATTCTGCGGGGGTCATGTTAATAGCACCACCGCCCTGTTCTCCGGTGCCACGTCCACGTCCGCGTCCAT
This sequence comes from Flaveria trinervia, assembly GCA_025506515.1. NCBI lineage: Eukaryota > Viridiplantae > Streptophyta > Magnoliopsida > Asterales > Asteraceae > Flaveria > Flaveria trinervia. Next base: position 2,487,464 of record CM046449.1, read on the forward strand.
TATTTTCACTTTATATTCACAAATACAATAATGAGTAACATCAAAAACATTTAACTCATTAAAGCACAATAAACAGTAAATAAAAGAATAATGAATCATCACAACCACAACATTCATAACAAAAATAATAACCAAAGTAAATAAATTGTAAATGAGTCACAATGTATTTATCAATGTCAAAATTTAAGTTTGTCGTTCGTGTGGGGAAACAACCCTTCCCACATAGGTTTCAAAAAGAAAAACACTACGTAGTCTAAGTCATATAAAGAAGTCAATCGACAACATCTGACCCATCACTGTCATCCTCCGTCTCTTCCGGTTCCTCCTCTTCGGGTCCCTCCTCGGAATCCTCCTCATCCTCAGGGTCTGCTGCAAGAGCAGGAGCTATAGCAATCTGAAGTGCCGCTAGTTGAGCTTCTAAAATGGCAATCCTATTATCAGCTACGGCGTCCCGCTGTTCACGAGCAGTCACGCGCCCTTGGAGTGCCATGAGACCATCTTGCATATGGTGACACCCGTTTAGGGTCTTCCCGTGTTGTTCCTCGAGTTCATCCAATTGATGTCTCAGTTTGTACACCTCTTGATGCAGTGTACAGACATCACCCGTGAGCCGCCTGACTCAATGCTGCTCAGTGTCCAGTGCAGCCACTAGTGCAGCAATCAATTGCTTGTTGGACTGCACCGTCCGTGGGAGTGAAGGCATTGGTTGGTCGGCATTGTTCCTAGTCTTGGGCCTCGGGACAGGTACGGGCTCCCTAAACATGATATGATCAACAAATCTAGGATAGAAACGCCAGTCTCGCGGAGGGTCACGCTTCATCAATGCAAAGGGTTGATCCCAGTCAATCTCCTCTCGAGGATAAGCCAGTCGGGGCCAATCGAATCCATCATCAGGTACAGGTGCGGGAGGTGGGGATTCAAATCGTGAAGGTGATTCAGGTCGTTTACCCGGAGCTCTCGATGACGATGCCATGCTGCAGAGAGTGTGATGTGTATGCCAATGAGTATACAGTAGATGAGAATAATGCACATGTAACTAATTAACTGTGTGCGGTTATAGTCTAGTGTGTATGCAACCTAGTTCCATATAACCAATGGCTCTGATACCAATCTTTCACACCCTTAAAATCCACTTGCGGGGTTTTACCGCGAGGTGCATGAACAAACCAGGATCACAGTCAATAGTTACTCGAACGACTCTATATGCCATAATTTAAATAAAAATCAACCAAAGTACAAACTTTAAACTGTGCGGAAGCGTTTTGAAAACAACCCAAAGAAATAAAAGTATAACTGTGGCAAAACATGTGCCAACCCAAAAGAGTAAGCAATAATCATTAAAATGCTAAAAATGTCTTGAAGACCGAGTCTTAGAATGCAAGTGAACCATGCAGTGCTCCTATGGCAAGCAAGCTAATGACCTGAGAATAGCATACTAAAATGTCAACACAATGGTTGGTGAGTTCAATAGATATTCAAACATAAACAGTTTAATAATAGGGATATACAAGTAGTGCATTGTAACAGATAGCTAGTCCATTAACAATAAATATTATTTCATAGTGATTTCGCATTGAAGCTGACTGTTTTACGTTGTTGCCTCCTGTCACGACTTAACAGGTCGTGACAATGTTTATTAGGACAAATTGCACCCGGTTGACCTCGAGTCACACAGGTGGGGCTCATCAGACCCAGTAGTACTACACAAATTTCCCCGCTATTCAATATTAACAATTCGAAAGTGTGAGGACTTTTCCATGATATCAACACTATATAATATTATACACAACTTGAATATATAAAGCGTTTGTGACTTACCAGTATGCTATCTCCCCCAAAAGAGATTAAATAAAGAGTGGGACATGAACTCACCTGATATACGTATAGATACTTAGAGTTTGACTTGACAAACAAAATAGACAGACAACCTTCAGAGGTTACCTAGATCATATAAGTACATGAGTACGTGTAAGCAAAGAACATGTGAAACCCTAAGTACACTACAACCAAAGACTCAAGATTTCAAACAAAACATGCATGTTTGACCCAGTTGACCCGTTTGACCCGTTGGTGACTTTATGTGTTGTAAACCATTCAAGTAATCATACACACATATCATACATAGTTAACATTTAAAAATAGATCATATGTATGCTATATCATCCAGGTGTATCACTTAGATCATTACACAACCAAGTATCATACAAGTCATGCGAATCTAGAACATTAATATATCCACTAGTTATAACACAACTAACATGTCACACAAAGATCAAACCACTCACCACATGCCATGTGAAGCCACTCACGACTTCACATCCTAAACCCTGCCAATCCTACTAAGTAGGGGCCTCAGATTCGCACGCGTGTATGATGATCATAATCATATTCATTAGCCATGTCCATTGCATTCAACAACATCACAACAATCAATTTCCAGTCCCAAACATGATGACCTAACCACTCATCAACATCAACATCACACATGATCATCAAAGTCCAAACATCACCCATGATTATTCAAAACATCCCATACAACTAATTTAATATGTTTCATCACCTTACAATTCATCCACGAACTTACTAACATTCTCCTAACATCCCAAACATGTTCAAACTATCATCTTTCATATTTTGCATAAATAAAGTTTCCCTTTTGGAAACACATCCCAAAATCCATCAAAAATCCTATGCATTCATGAATTCATTAATAATATACCAATTCAAGCTCATATCATCATCTAAGCATGATCAACAACATCAAAACATCATAACTCATCAATCTTCATGAACAAAAGTTTCTACTTTTGGCAAGCTATGAACAACAACATCCATTCAAAGATTTTCTAGCATTCATAACAACAATCTAGCATCTAATCATCATCATGAACACATCCATAACATCAATTCATCAATAATTCAACATTACATGCAAAATAAAGGTACTATTATTAGTAAGCTATGAACATCAATATCAATTCATCAATTTCTTGCAAAATCAATGTAACCTAGCATTCATACAACCTATTAATCATCAAACATTCATCAAACAATCATCATTCATCCATAATCCTACCAATTTTCGAATTAGAGTTTGCTTATAATCAAAGTTCATGATCAATCCACTAAAAACATACAATTCATGCATAATCAATGTTAAACAACATGTAATCAATCCAACTAACATACTAACACCAACAGCTAACATCAATTTCGACTCCATGAAGACCCAAAGTCGCATTAGGGTTCGGCCCTCAACAAGAACTCATAAAAACATGAAAAATCTAACCTTAAACGTGTTATAGCTTGCAAATGATGATTCCAACAAGTTGTATGCCTTGAAATCGATCCAAAATCGCAGCCACTTGCTTGTTTGAGGTCGAAATCGCAATGGTAGGGGAGTGGGAGATGAGGTCGCGACCGATGGGGGGGTTTCTAGGGTTTGGGTTGTTTTATTTTTTTGTAAATTTTGCATAATTACCATTTAAACCCTTGTAATTTGTATTTTATAAAAACTAGGCTTTAAACTCTTTGTAAAGTGTTTTTAACTTAATAATATAAAGATATAAACTAATGAAAATCATTATATATCTTATCTTTATAAAAACACAAGACATACGAATAAATAGGCACGTTTCCGCGTTACGCGATTAATTTTCTAATTAACATTTTAAAAACATGCAAACACATAAACATAACACAATAATCACATAATCAATTAGATTCTCATTAATTTAACATTATTCATTATTATTAGGTCACCAACGGTAAACGACAACTAGTGTGTGTTTACGACACGTGTATGCAAGACTTAACGGAACCAACGGAGTTTGGTAACGGAAATTTACCGGATGTCACAGCTAACCCGCATACCGTTGAGCTAACACCCTTCACTAGGTGTGAACCTCCTTACATCCTTGCAAGACTTTTCATTATTTTTATTCATTCATTAATGCATGCATTCATTCTTTACGTTCCTCTTTTCATTATATTTTGTTTTATGTTACATAATACTTTCCATTTACTTTCATAATCATACCACACAAAACCATGAAAAATAAACGTACATAATAAAAAACATAATTTAACCATACCATATATCATCACACATTACCATTCATAACATACATCCAACATCATGATCATCACATATGACCTCATAAAGTCAACTTACATTACCCCCGAGAACCTCCTAAGTCAAAACCTACACTTTACATTTTTCTCCAAAATTCAGAAAAATAATCTAATTCTTAGGCACATGGGCACTATGCAGGCGCATGACCTTCTGGTCGCATAGGAACACTTAAGCAGTTCATGACCGTTAGGCGCATGGGCCAATCAAGGCGCATGGGCCAATCAAGGCGCATGGGCAACTAACACATACTATAATAATCATAATTCAGTCCCAAATTCAATTCTAACATGTTCTAAGCTTAGTTCTTACATGCTAAGCAACAGAACCACATTCATACATAATCTTAACATAAAATACACCCAAATCACACCCACCCACATACACTTTCGAACATACATACGGGTACAAATACCCACTTTTGTAAAAACATTCATACATGCATTTTCAGCCTCAAAATCATTTAAAACATGTAAAAAGAGGGTTCTAGAACTCACCTTAGTAGTCTTTGAGTATGACTTCCTTCAAACCCGTTTTCAATTGAGTTGAAACACCTCAAACCCACCAAAACACTAACCCAAACACACATAAACACACATAATCATATAACAGAGGCATAGGCCGGTCAAGAATAACTTAAAATCAAGAATTCTTACCTTGAATTCAGTCTTCTTCTTCACCTTCTCTCTAAAACCCAAAAGCTATGATTTCTCTCTCTAAAAATCCGAATGAAATGAAATGAAATGTGTAGGGTGTTATGGCCGGCCATGACAGATTTTACACCAACTTTTGAAACTTTTTGTCCTTTTGACACATTTAACCCCTCAACTTGGGTTAAATCGTGTTTCTTCTTTTTCCTTCGCTTTTATTCCTTCTTTTTCGTCTTTTAAAAATATCCGGGTGTTACATTAGTATTGTTATAGGAAAAGATAATAATTTTTTACATTTTTAAGCTTATGTATTGTCATTATGTCTTTAGTATAGTTCATTGTGTCTTTTTGATAGTTATTATGTTTTTTTAATACTATCGTGCTTTTTAAAATAATAAATTTAATATATATATATATATATATATATATATATATAATAATGGTGGAATAATATTATTATGAATCTCTAATATGTAAAACACAATAATCAATTAACAACTAATTAATCTAATAAACTAAAAACAATGATAAAATAACACAATGTCTTATTATGTTTTTTTATTATTATGGTGTTATCTTGAACAATATGACTTTGAAAATTATATTGGTGAAATAACATCATAGTTTAGTTATAATTGTAAAACACACTGATAGATAACAACAAGTTTATATAATCTATAAAAAATAATAACAAAATTAACACATTATTTTATCTTCAACACTAAGTTTTGAAAACTATTTTGGTGAAAGTATATCATTGTGTATATCTATTTGTAAAACATAATAATTGATAACTAGTTTATATAACACAAAATAACCGATACCGTAAATGATAATGATAAATACATATAACAAATGATGTAAGATATATGACACAATGAACCGAGAAGACTAGAATTTCTTATATCGACAACTTCAAGAAGGAAACGAGTCTCAGTTGTATGATGTTATGGGTGCTACCAGTATCAATAAGCATTTGTACCGGGTGTCCATTGACAAATCTCATGACTTGAAGTGCTTTTGTAGAGAATTTACCAAAAGATGCACCAAAGAGAGTGAGAATAATTGCGATAGAACCTCATGTGAAGGGTCGGACTGGGAGTGTCGATTAAGGTATCAATGTCAATTTGGATTTTGGGTTTGAGGCCTAGAGGGATTCATCAACGGAGGCAGATTCTTTACTTGGAGCCATGGTGAACGATGCAATGAAAGCTTCAAGTTGATGGCAACAAGTAGAGTAGGCTAACCTTCAAGAATAAAAAAAGAAGACAAGACTATTTTGGAGCAATACAATCTTCTTCAATAAACTTCAATTTAGATATAAGGAATTATAAATATTTAACAATGTGAAACAAACATACGTTTTAACTTCCCAACGTAAAGTATCATCATTGTTGTTAATAAGACTAGTATATAACACTTGACCTGGCAATACTAGCCCGTTTGCTTTCAATTGGGTTGATTTGGGTTTTAATTATAAAGGTATGAGTTAAGATGTGTTAGTTATTATTTTTAAAGGGGTTAGGATGGGCAATTTAAAAGCTGAGGAGAAAAGAAAAAGGTTAAGATGGGCGATGCTAAATACCCTCAACGGGTTAGGATGGGTCACTATTACGTTTGACTTTGAACTTTTTGCAACATGTTCATTCATCCTATCAAATATCTAGATCCCATTCAAAAATCACCATTAGTGATTAATCCCCTATTTTGATTTAATACTTCGTCTATTACCTTTTCTTTTTCATCACAAATCATTGTTTAATGTTGTTTTTTCTTAAAATTCAACTCATAATTATCTTCAATATGAATGTAATATTCAACCGGAAGTGGTGTAGTTGTTTCAAATCATTGTGATGACACAATCATTAAGGTTTTCGCTATAAAAACGTGTAAACTTCATCCTCCAATGGCATTCGATCGGTTTTTGAAGAAGACTCTACTAGTCGTGAAAACTCATATTCATTGTCAAAACCCAAGACCTTCACCAATGTCTTCATCGCCATAACTGACATCGACGTTCGTGGTCTTCGTCATTATTTTGTAAATTTAATCCATTAGTTTAGAGTGAAGCTATGCCTTTTCAATTGATAAACAAACAATTCGATCATTTTAATATGGGTTGATCGGGTTATTCGGGTTTTGGGTTAATCGGTTTGGCTTATTCGGGTTTTTGAGGTTTGAAAAGTTATCCAAAACCCGACCCGAATAAAAACAGTTTTATCGGTTTTCGGGTTGTTCGGATAACGGGTTGTTCGGGTCGAGTTTCTTCAGTTACAGGTGAGCTCGGGTCAGGCGGGTTAATCGGGTACGAATAAAATCGACGGGCCTAATCCTCATTGTATACTAATACCATCCAGAATGCAACCTATTTGAACTTTATGTATTGTTTTCAATTTTTAGACTTTTGACCCATTCTGACCCGAACATATATTTACCCGAATCCAACCTGACCCTAACCCTAACCCGTCCTGACCCGTTTTTAAATTGGCCCATCCTCACCCGAACCCGTTTTAACCCGAACCCATTCTGACCCGTTACACTACCCGACCCAACCCGCCCGTTTTGCCGGGTATATATAACACCATGGCTCAAAAGGTAACAAACCTCTAATTAAACACCACTAGACGATGAAATTACATAATTTTGACTTGCTTGCGGAGAACTAGGCCTGGCAAAATGGACGGGTCGGGTTTGGTGTCAGGTCAGGACGGGTTCGGGTCAACACGGGTTCGAGTCCGAATGAGTTCAGGTCAGAAACGGGTCAGAATGGGTCGGGTCAAGATGGATCGGGCCAGGGTGGGTCAAATCCAAAAATGACAAAATTCTCAAATTTTCAACACAACCATAGAAAAGTACAAGTGAGATCAGGTCGGGTTATTCGAATTCCGGGTTAATCGGTTCGGGTTAGGCGGGTATTGTGGTTATAAAGTCTGTCCGAAACCCGACCTGAATAATAAACGGTTTTTGGTTTGTTCGGATTGGATTTCTTCAGGTACATGTGAGATCAGGCCAGGCGGGTTAATCGAGTATAGATATAATCAACAAGTCTAATTCGTGCTACTTTCATTGAAGCTATTCCATGAGGGTTGCTTTCAAACACGGATCAAGAAATTTTTTTGATGATGATGATTGTTCGGGCCTCAAATAAACAAAAAAATTGATGATTAACAATATTAGTTTGAGGAGCAAATGATGTTTTTTGGAAGATAATGATTGTTTAATTGAGTCAAAAACTTCAAATCTTCAATCGGTGCAATGCAAAGCAGGAGAAGATATTTGACTTAATCCAACAGTTCCCACAAATTTTGATTATAATGCTATAAATGGAGATGATGATATCGAGCGACGATGAGGATATCGAGCGACGATGAGGATATCGAGCGACGGTGGGGTTGGCGATTGGAGTTGTGGGTTGTCGATGGCGATTGGAGCCATGAAGAGCTTGAGGTTGTGAAAATGAGTAGATTAAGATTACCCGCCCATTTTGACACGTAACATATTTTCTTTTTACCCATTATGATCCATGCCATTTTTAATTTGTTCTATTGTTAAACATGCCCATTTAAACCCTTTGAAAATAATGTTGAGCCCAATACAATCCATTACCTTATATTAAAAGTCTATATAAACCTATTTTTTCAATGGATGAATTAAAATTTTCAGGTTTACTAAAAATGATTACTTTCTCCCATGAAGGGTTAACTTTTTGGTTGTTATTAACAAACCAAATGGACACAATAACCACCTCAATCAAATCACATTTCCCTTTTTATTTGGCATCAAATCTGTGAGGGACTGTTGTAGAAATTAATTTGCAAACAATTACTGCCACACTTAATTGTGATTGTGGAAATATCACAATTCATTATTATTGAACCACGTGATTGCAAGTACAATTGATGAATTGAACTAGGTGAACTTAAAAAGCATAGACATAAAAAAATATAATGATTACAAGTTAGTAACTACTTGATCACAGTATACTACGAACATCCAAGCTAAAATACTCAAGTATACTAACACTCCACTTTTGATCCATCCTCTACATTCGTCCTAATCTCCGACCCTTCATTTATGTTACATTGCTTTTATTCGTACCAAATGACTTCATTCATGATTCATACCAACTGCTTCATTCGTATCATCTGATTCGTTCATACACAGCTTAAACTTCATTCGTATCACAACTTGTTATTTCATACCAACCTACACTTAGATAAATTTGATACATCTTCCTTTTATAAATCTTACATAATCAATCCAATCAGAAAGCTACAAAGATATTTTGAGCTAGGTAGCGAACTATCCCACATTTTCATATAAGCGTCATGTTTTCAAGTAAAATATAAACTTTAATAAGTTTTTTTCTAAAGCGACTACCGACTAATTCATATTTTCCAAACATACTCTTAAATTCAAGCTTTTTCTATATGAACTATAATAATTGACAAGTCTTGCGTTAACTTATTTTCATATTGGGCAATAATGACACTCATTACAATGGTAATTAGACCCACAAATTCAATATGTTAGACATAAAAAGATCAAATGACCTTTCTCTGAAGCTTCCTCCCCACCATTGTCTAACCCTTTTTTATTCATTTATAGATAAAGAATAAGTGTATGTAGGGTCAAACTTCAACGAACAAGTCACTTTCTTTTAGAAAATAATTTGTTTTTATGCACTTTATATTAGATAAAATATTATTTTCAATTATTAGGTTTTCACACTTGGATTTTTGAAATACAAGAACATAGTTAGAGTAAATTTTAATAATTTATTATAACAAAAAAATTATATATGCTTACAAAATAACCAAAGTAGCTTTCACATCCCTATTTTCATATTTACATTAAAAACACCATACTTTTACTATCTTTTTTAATTAAATAATACTTTTTACTATCTTTATCATTAATTTTTATCTATTCTCCACTCACAACCATTTTTAAAAATATTAAAAAGTTTATGAGTGTTGTACCGTGTTTCTTTAAATGTGGGTAATCATGGTACAATTCCCATAAAATTTTCTCTGCTTTACTCACAACCACTAACAACCATCCCCATAATATATGACACACTCACATCGAAAATGAAAAACTTATAGTGAATGCTCTAAAGCTTACGGGAGTACCAGTAACCCACTTCGCTACATACACAGGAATTAATTACTAAGCATTATTAAATCCTATAAAATGCATGTTATAAAATTATAGGAATCTTTATTAAGAAAAACTAATAAGCATAAATAAGAAAAAAAGATAACCGTAGGACCACATCAGCACAGTACAACAAATATTTTATTTTAAGAAAACAATGACGTAAATAATTGTATAAAAGTTGCATTATTTCAAAATTTTCGCAGAAACTTCTTACAAATGGATGTATGGACAAGTGTGGTTGATTAGTAGACTCATATGAAGGTAATTATCGTTCAAAAAATATGTTATTTGATAATGACCATAACTTCCATAATTACATAAATAAGTAGAACAGTTAACTATAAACTATATAATACCATGGTGAGTTTTTTTTCAATTCCTAATGTATACGATAAACCGGCCAACCGGATAGTTTTATTAGCAAAATGTCACCCACACCTCGTGAATACAAATAACACCGGTAACCTGGTCATCCACCATTTCAAAGAAACCAACCATTGAAATGCACACTGTGGTAAATTTTTTGACTCACCTAGAACATATAGCAACAAGTGAAAATTGAACAAATAATCTCCGTATGCTAACTACACTGCTTTGTTTTATTATTAACTATATTACATAAATTAGATAAAAACTTACTTCAATATTTCTTCACTTTATTATATTTTGTTTTATTTATGTATTATTTTTTGTTCTTAGGTTGGACCAGACACTTGCGGACTTGTGGGTTCCAACAAATACATTCCTGCAAGTCAAACAGGTTGCGGTTGCGGGTTTGATATAAATAAATAACTAACTATTTTTTCATTAATTACTAATAACATGTAACATACAAAATATTAATAAAACCTAATAATATTAATATGTTTAATTCATCTACTCATGTAATATATTCGTTTCTAACGTAGTATTCATAATACTATTAAAAATATTTATCTGAGCAAAATAATATGCCTACTCAAATCGCCTTGAGTAATTTCATATAAAATCTACCCAAACAAACACACAATGACCTTTATGCATATTGTGACACAAAACGCTCCACTATCGAAACCAACCCTAGCATAACTCAATCTGATCCATTGTCGGTTGAGTTGTGTAGTGTCATACACATCATCCGATATAGGGGTGCATTGGAGTCGCGACCAGTGTGTCATTGTGATTATGATATATGATATGTTGGCATCGTGGATGTGCATTTTCATATATATTTGTTTGTAGGATACTACGTATCAAATGTAACACCTCAAAAAGTCAAAAGAGTCATCAATGATAATAGGCTTAATTAATAGGTATTTAATAAAAAAAATAAAGGAAGGAAATGGGTTATGGGCCAAATTAGCCTTATGGGCAAAGAGAATGAAGGCCCATAATTAGCCACCTTAACCCCTTAATAAGCCTTCATCTTTTTCATTTGCAACCCTAGCCACCAAATCCTAGAGAGAGAGAGAGAGAGTAGAGAGAGAAAGTAAAGAAAACTCAAGATTTGAAGATTCTTTGGTGAAAGGATTGAAGATCCGGATGCTAGGGCATCAAACCACGAGAAAGGAGTAACAAATCTAGGTAAGAATCAGCCTCTAAACCCCTCTGTTGATTACACCCGATTTCTAGGGTTTTGGGTTTTGTAGAGTTGCAAAGAATCGCACAAAGGTCACAATTTTTCACATGAAATCATGTAAAAAGCTTAGATATAGCTTCATGGATGATAAACTAAGGATTTGGACGTAAAAAGTTGCAATTTTGGGTTAAAAGCGGGCTGGTTCATAATTTTAATGCGTTCTGCAAAGTTGTCTACTCTTTAAAAAATCCAGCGAATTTGTATGCTCAAGCTGCGAAACTGTGAGTTTTCTGCGAAACTATAGTTTGCAGGTAATTTCTCAGCCATATAGTTCTAACAAAAGTTGGGCGAAACTACCATGCGAAGCTAGCAGCGAAACTGGCAAATGAAATTGCCAGCGAACTACCAACGAAACTACCAGGGAAACTACTATCGAAATTGGCAGCGAATCTACTTATCTGGCAGTGAAATTGACAGCGAATCTAGGTAGAATTTAACCTATTTGAGTGTTAACTTATCTGGAGGCAGTGTATCATGATCCTGTCTTAAAGAGTTTAGACTAGAAACTACTCACTGTAGTCAGGTGGGTTCTAGACCCCTTATTACAAGGTTTTTTTTTATGTTTTGGGACTATTATGCATACTAAATATATGTTTTTAAATGACATAGATCTTAAGATGTTTTAACAGGAAGATTGATTTTTCTATAACAAAATGTGCTATATAAATAATTTAAAAATAAATTTTTTTCGCGCTGATCTGGCAGCCGGCCCTAGCCAAGGGTGTTGCCCCTTGGACCCCACTAGGGGCTGCTACCCCTAGAACCCTGCTATCAGGGGCTGTCGCCTCCGAACCCCCGCTGTCACGCGGAGGGTCGGATATGTTTTTATGATGCATTGTACTTGGTATGTTATGTACTTAACAAGAGAAGTATTATATATTAATATGGAAGATAATACTAATAGAAGTAGAACTTAATGAATGTTACCCGAGCCCATATGATGATGAAAAGTATTGCAAGCACTATGATGGACTTCACTTATGTGAGTCCGATGTATGATGATGAATCCTTATGAGAAGGCTTTGTGCCTTGCAGTATGGATCAACTGTCGGGATTAGCTACCATTTTCATGTGTATCGACAGGGATTGACGTTCGTTGTCAATCAGCAGGGGGCTCTTGCTGTGTGCAATCTCGTTTATGATAAAGTGAAATATACTGAAAGAATGAAAGATAATGAACATGCTTATTAAGACAAAAGAAATGTGATATATTATGATATATGCATGGTCATTATAAGAAGGATAAAGTTTATATTTTCTTATATTAAATAAGAATTAGAACTCACTTAGCAAAGCTGACTTTTATGCATAATTGTTGGCAGGTAATAATGATGCTGAGGATGGAACAAGGTTGGGAGCTACTTGGCAGGTGAGGAATGGCATCCATGTTTATGAAATCATTTATTTTAGTTTAAATCAAAGTACAATGTTTTTATTCCATTTGAGAGATAAATGTATGAGTACAATATGATTTACAAGTTTCAAATGAATGTTTATTTAATTCCGCTACAACGTTTTGCTTATGAAGTGATTTTATGCTATGATTAACCAAGTGTGTGGCTTCCCGGAAATGAGGCCTTACAAGTTGGTATTAGAGCCAAAGCTTAAAAGAAATGGGTAAGTTGTTTTCAAAACCTAAATTTAAACTGAAAATAGGACCGAATGAAGGATGCCAATCCAAGTAGCTACATGCTATCAGGTAAAAACCTTCAAGTAAAACCGGAATTATGTGCTTGTGCTATTTGTTTTATGTGCTTACTAGATTTGAATGCTAATATGTGTTAGGATAGTGATTGATTTGGACAGGAGGGTAAGGTAATTAGTAATCACACTTGACCACTATAATTAAGGACTTACCGTACTTATAATGATCTGAATAATTATGTTGAATGACCTTGTTGGTGTTTAAATATTATAAGGATTAGAATTTATGGCTGGTAGAAAATCTGGGAAAGCAACTCAAGGAGGTTCTCGTGGCGGGCGTACTACTGGGCCACGTGTCACCCGGAGCAAAGCTAAGGCTCCTGAAACTATTCACGAGGAGTCAGACCTCCATAGTCACCCAAAGGGAACGGATCAGCCACCCTCAAATCTACTGTGAAGGAGGTTATCACTGATGAGATCTACAATGTTATGCAAAATGTCTTACCCTCAGTGGTGACCAAGGTAATTAAAGTTGTCATGGATGGGGAGAAAGCTGAGAAAAAAGGGAAGAAAAATGAGAAGAATTTAGGAAAGTCCACTGAGAGGATTGAGGAATCGAAAGAGGAGCCATCCAACCCTAAGGTGGTAGTTCATGATGATGACAGTGAAGAGGAGTCAGAGAAAAAGATTACTAAGGGGTGAAACTATAGGGCATTTCAAAGATGCAAGCCCCAATCTTTGACGGTAATGGCAATGCTACTTCCGCTCACCGTTGGGTCAGAGAGATGGGAGGTGTACTGGACATCAGCGAGTGTCAGGAAGATCAGAAAGTAAAGTTTGCCACTCATTCTTTCGTTGATCTAGTGGGACAATATTGTCCAGGCTAAGGGAAAATGATCGATAGCCAAAACGAAGTGGTCTGAGTTGACGAAGTTGGTGGTGGAGAAGTATTGTCCCCATCAGGAGTTAAAGAAGATTGAGAAGGAGTTTTTGTATTTGGAGGCTAGGAACATGACTCATCAAGAGTATACATCCAAGTTCAAAGAACTTGCAAGATTTATTCTAGACATGGTGACACCTACAACTAAGAAGATCAAAAGATACATGCAGGGTTTGCTGTGGATATCAGAAGAAACATGATTACTGCCAGACCAGACACATTTAGGTATGAGGTGGATTTAGCTGGGAGATTGTACGATGAGAGAGACCCGATGCCCGTACAGAAGGCGGTCGAGAAATAGAGTGGAAAAAGTGTGACATCCGGTAATTTTCCATTACCAAACCCCGTTAGTTCTGTTAGGTCTTGCATACACATGTAGTGAGCACAAACTAGTTGTCGTTGAATGTTCGTGACTTAATAATAATAATCTATGATAAAAAATGATAACTTAATTAATAATGTTGATTATTAGTTGTGATTATGTGATTCATGAATTTACAAAATTTAAATATTTATTTTGTGAATTTTACGCGATAACATGACAACGTGTTATATATATTTTATGTGTTATGTGGCTTGTTGTAAATGTTTAGGATTATTATTTTTGGTTAATAATACTTATAAATTATAGTCTAGATTATTTAAATTTTTATTAGAAAGATAGTTTTTATAAAATAAATCAAAGGGGTTATTTTGTAAATACCTTTTTATCAAATATTACCAAAATTACCCAACCCTAAACCCCCAAACCCTCCCATTCGGCCGCAAACCCTCCAAGAACCACCACCCATTACGAATTCAAGCTTCAACACACACAAACATTTGGATTTTGAGTGATTCAAGTGGTTACAAGGTGTTTTACAAGTTCAATTGTTGATTTCTACACATCTAGAGGTTAGTTTTGATTGTTTGTTCATAGT
The DNA here is from genome assembly GCA_025506515.1 of Flaveria trinervia. NCBI lineage: Eukaryota > Viridiplantae > Streptophyta > Magnoliopsida > Asterales > Asteraceae > Flaveria > Flaveria trinervia. Next base: position 2,502,531 of record CM046449.1, read on the forward strand.
TTTTGATGAAGATGAACCTTAATTTCGAAATTGATGATGATAATATGAAATTGATGATTGTTAGATGATTATATGATGTTAGTTAGCTTGTATGAATGCTAGATTATGTTGATTGTGCAAGAAATCTATGGTTCTAGTTCATACATTGCCATAAGAGGAAAATTTTTGTTCTTGGAATTCATGATGTGATGATGCTAAGATGTTATATGTAATGCTTAGATGTTAGTTTAATTGAATTCTGCAAGAAAATCCATGAAATTAAGATGTTGATCATGACTTACTAAAAGTAGAAACTTTTGTGTATGATGTTTGGGAATTTGGATGTTTTGGAGGTGATTAACATGTTAGAATGAATGCTATGAACTTGATTAGGTATATAATTGTTGAAATTATGAATGAATTGGATGCTAGATCACTTTTGGGTGTTTCTTTCCCAAAAGGGAAACTTTATTTTTGTAAAACTTTGGATGTGATGAATTGGGCATGCTTGTGATGTTAAGATCATGTTAGAATGATTGTTGAAGATGTTTGTTGTGATAGAATGTGTAATTGAGTTGTATGGATGCTTGGTTGATCATGTAAGAAATGGGTTTTGATGATCATACATGAGGATGAATTATGATTAGTGATTAGATGATCATGTTTAGGATTGGATTGATGGTCACTGTGTATGTTGGTTGGAATGAACTAAATGAATGAATGTGATTATGATTGTCATACACGTGTGCAAATCTGAGGCCCCTACTTAGTAGGATTGGCAGGGTTTAGGATGTGAAGTTGTGAGTGTCTTCACATGGCATGTGGTGCATGATTAGTCTTCGCGTATCAATTATTTGTTGTGATGTATTTATATATATATTAAGCATGTTGATTGTTTGAAATTTGCATAAGTGTATGATGATCTAATGTAGCATGATGACTTAGGTAGAACCTAGGTTGATAATGTGATACGCATGGATAAATTACATGATACTCTTTTATGTTAAGTTATCATATATGATTAAACTATATTTCAACTAATATGTCACCAACGGCTCAAACGGGTCAACTAGGTTAACCTAGAATTATTAAGTCTCTCTATATACACGTACTTATGTACTTGTGTGTTCTAGGCAACCTTTGAAGGGTTGTATTTGCACCTATCACGAGTCTCTTTATTCATTATCATTATACACCAGGTGAGTTCATGCCCCTATATTTTTATAAACCTTCTTCTGGGGGAAGTAGCATACTTGTTCTCAAACACTATTTTATTATTATAAGTTGTGTATGTTTTAACATAGTGCTTAATACCTGGAAAGTCCTCACACTTTCAGATCATTAATAATGGTAACTAGCAAGAAATCTTGGGAAGTACTACTGGGTCTGATGAGCCCCACCTGTGCGACTCGAGGTCAAATGGGTGCAATATTTTCCTAAACACAAATATCATCATGACCTGGTAAGTCGTGACGGGCGGCAACAAACGCAATACAATTAGCTTCGATTGGAATAATCACTATGGTTATTACTTGTGAATATAGACTAGCTATCTATTTCAATACACTTCTTATGTTATACAACTGTTAATGTTTATGATAAACTCAAACTCTTGAACTCACCAACCATTGTGTTGACATTTTAGTATGCTATTCTTAGGTCGTTAGCTCTGCTTGCTAATAGGAGCACTACACGGGTCCAGCATGCATTCTAAGACTTTATTTTTAATGATATTTTTGTTGGTTTTCATTTATGAGTGTTTAATCATTTAGGTTGGTGCGTGTTTTGCCATATCATGCATTCTTATACTGGGTTTGTCTTACTTACAATGTGGCATCGAGAGCAGACTAACCGGACTGGAAGCACAGTTCGCAGAACTACAAATTGAGGACAACCCTGCACCTACCGAAGACTCCGATGAAGACCCTGAGGAAGAACTAGAAGAAGCCTCGAACGGTGGAAACAACAATGGATGAGCTTTGTTCGATTGATTCTCCTTATTCTTATGACTTTGGCTGCATAGCGTTTTTCTTAAACCTATGTAGGAAGGGTTGTTTCCCACACAACTGAAAACTTGAATTTTGACATTGATTGGATATTTTGTGAGCTATTTACAAATTATTTATGATACGTTATCATTTTGGTCGAGATATTGATTCCTCCACACAACAATTTGCTTCTCGTATCGACGAATTAGAAGAGATGTCAACCGGCAACCGTATCTGGAAACAACTGTTATGGTTGTGACTGTACATTATTTTTTATTATTTACTATACTTCAATGGGATTAATATGTTGGATGTTACTCATTATGGTATTTGTGAATGTAAAGTGAAATATGGACGGTAGAGGCAGAGGACATGGACGTGGCCAAGGGCGTGACGGTGGACGTGGCACCGGCAATGTGAACATGACCCCAGCTGAACTAGCTACGCTAATAAACCAAAACATGCAAGTGGCATTGATCACTCAGCCTGCACAGTTTGGAGGTAAATGGTGACACTAGTCATCATTTACACAAATATTCCGTTAGGTGATTAGTTCTTTCGATTTAATTCCTATATTCTGACACGTTAATACAGAACCCCTAGATGCATGTACAAAGCATTCATGGACCGTAAGCCGCATACCTATAGTGGAGCCGAGGGAGGAGTAGGGCTTGTAAGATGGTTTAAGAAGACTGAGTCAGTCTTCGCCAAATGTAACTATCAAGTGCCGGATCAGGTGAAGTACGCCACAGGAACACTGGAAGGTGCAGCACTCACATGGTGGAATGCTCAAATGCAGATGCTTGGCCAGGCAATGGCAAATGCGTTGTCGTGGGAGGAATTCAAAACGATGATGACCGAGGAATACTGCCCCCGTGATGAAGTTCAAAAGCTGGAAGCTGAGTTCTGGCAATTGAAGATGGATGGACCCAACATCGAGGCTTACACTACTAGGTCACATGAGCTAGCTACACTTTGTTTTGGCATAGTTAATCCGCCGAGCCGACGAATTGAGCTATACTTGCGTGGTTAGTTCCGGAGATTTAGAGTATGGTGACTGCTGCAAATCTCCCTACCATTCAATAGATTATAAGACTGGCTCACAGGCTCACTAACCAAGCCGTGGAGCAAGGGAAGTTACCCAAGTGGGGCGCTGTGGCAAGCGTGCCCAACAAAAAATGTAAGTGGGAAAACAATGCTAGCAAGGAATCGTCATCTAGCAATCAACCTCAGCAACACCAACCTCAACAGCAACATCAATATAGACGATTTGATAACAATCGTAACTTTAACCAATCATCTTCATCATCTCAAGGACCAAGTGGATAACTACCACCACACTGGCAGGTGTGATAGTTTCCGATGCCAGCGTTGTGGGAAGGTTGGACACATGGCAAAGGATTGTCGTGGAGAACTGATGAAGAAGCCTCAACAACTTCAGCAGCCTCAGCAGCCCTAAGAAACTCCAAAGGGTTACTTTGAGTGTGGAAAGGAAGGGCATTTCAGAAAAAACTATCCTCAACTGAGAAGAAATGGGAATGGCAACGATAATGGTGGCAATAATAACAATGGTGGTAATGGTGACAACAATGGTGGAAACAATTGTGGAGCCAAAGAGAGAGCATTTGTCATGGGTTCATGTGAAGCTCTAAATGATCCTACTACTGTTACTGGTAAATTTCCTGTTAATGGTCATTTTTCTTATGTACCATTTGACACTGGAGTCGATAGGAGTTTTATCTCTACTAAGTTTTGTAGCCTCTTAAGGGATATGCCTTCTGTATTGAAGTCTAAGTATGTTGTAGAATTGGCTGATGGTAAACAAATCTTCATTACGCACATCCTTAAGAATTGAATGATAGAACTCGTTGGTCATACCTTTGACATTGACCTTATGCGCGTTACTCTTGGAAGCTTTGATATGGTCGTAGGCATGGATTGCCTGTCACAGAAGCAGGCCGAGGTGATTTGTTATGAGAAGGTCATTCGTATTCCCTGGTAGATAGGGAAACGCTTGTGGTTAAGGGTGAGAAGAGTGGTGCTGCGATAGGCATCATATCGTTGATGAAGGCTCAGAAGTGGCTACGCAAGGGTCACTTGGCCATATTAGCTCTCGTCTCTAACCAGAAACAAGAGGAAAAGAAGATATAAGACATTCTAGTGGTTTATGACTTTCTGGAGGTGTTTCCTGAGGATCTTCCTGGACTACCACCTCATCGTCAAGTTGAGTTTCAGATCGATTTGACACTTGGAGCTGCTCCGATTGCGAGAGTACCTTATCGGTTGGCATCGAACGAACTGCAATAATTATCTATGCAACTCAAGGAGCTGTTGGATAAAGGTTTTACTCGACTCTGCTCATCACCGTGGGGAGCACCTCTTCTCTTTCTTAAGAAGAAAGACGGCACATTCCGGATGTGCATCGACTACAGAGAGTTGAACAAGGTCACAGTCAAGAACCAATACCCATTACCTCGTATCGATGATTTGTTTGATCAGCTTTTGGGATCAAGTTATTATTTGAAGATTGATTTGAGATCAGGTTATCATCAACTGAGAGTTCATGAAGAAGACAACTCTAAAACAACATTCTGTACTCGTTATGGTCACTACGAGTTCTTGGTCATGCCTTTTGGGTTGACAAATGCACCGGTAGTGTTCATGGATCTCATGAATCGTGTGTGCAAACCCTACCTTGATCAGTTTGTTATTGTGTTTATTGATGACATATTGATTTATTCTAGGACCAAGGAGGAACATGAGGAACACGTACGTTTAATCTTGGAGCTACTTAGAAAGGAACAACTGTACGGCAAATTTTCTAAGTGCGACTTCTAGATTCGTGAGGTGTAATTTTTCGGTCATATTGTTAACGAGATAGGAATACATGTGGATCATGCAAATATTGAGGCTATAAAGAAGTGGTCGGTACCTAAGATGCCTAGTGAGATAAGGCAATTTCTTGGACTAGCATGGTACTATCGGCGTTTCATTGAGAGATTTTCAAAAATCGCTCATCCTCTCACAGCTTTGACCCATAAAGGAACAACCTATAAATGAGGCGAGAGTCAAGAAGCTGCTTTTCAGTTGTAGAAGCAGACACTTTGTAGTGCACTGATATTAGCGTTACCTAAAGGAAGTGATGATTTTGTGGTTTATTGTGATGCTTCTATCCAAGGACTTTGTTGTGTCCTGATGCAACATGAAAAAATAATAGCTTATGCCTCGAGACAACTGAAGGTGCATGAAAAGAAGTACACTACTCATGACTTGGAGTTGGGAGCAGTGGTCTTTTCCTTGAAGATCTGGAGACATTACTTGTATGGTACCAAGTGTACAATTTACACCGATCACAAGATTCTTCAGCATATCTTTGAGCATAAAGAGCTTAACATGAGACAAAGACGTTGGGTGGAGTTCTTAAACGATTGTGACTGTGCTATTAAATACCACCCGGAAGGGCGAATGTAGTCGCCGATGCCTTGAGTAGAAAGGAAACCACAAAACCCCGACGAGTGCATGCCCTAAAATTGACGATTAGCACTCACTTGCCCAAAAAATTTAAGGAAGCCTAGACGAAAGCCTTGAAAGGTGAGAACGTTAGATCCAAATCTTTACGCAGGATGGATAAACAGTTAGAAGTCAAATCCGATGGAATACAATATTTCATGGATAGCCTTTGGGTACCTTTATATGGGAATCTAAGAGACATGGTTATGAGTGAAGCGCATAATTTTAAGTATACCATACATCTCGGCTCTGACAAAATGTACCATTATCTGAAGGCGCACTACTGGTGGCCTAACATGAAGGCAGATGTAGCTACATACGTGAGCAAATGCTTGACATGGTCTAAGGTTAAAGTGGAATATCAGGAACCATATGGGTTACTGCAACAACCTAAAATACCCTTGTGAAAGTGGGAATAAATCTCTATTGACTTCATTACTAAGTTGCCCAGGACGTCTAGTGGTTGTGACACGATATGGGTGATTGTGGATCGACTCACTAAGTCAGCTCAATTCTCGGCAATCAAGGAGACTGACAAAATGGACAAGTTAACTTGAATTTACCTGAAGGAAGTAGTGTCGAAGCATGGTGTGCCGATCTCGATTATTTCAGATCGTGATGCTTATTTTACGTCCCATTTCTGGCAATCGTTACAGAAATCCTTGGGTACGCGTCTGGACATGAGCACTGCCTATCATCCGTAGACCGATAACGTACTGTTCAAACTTTGGAAGACATGTTTCACACTTGTGTGATCGATTTTGGGAATAATTGGGAAGCTCATTTAACGTACTAACATCAAAGCAACACCATTTGAGGCACTATATGGGTGAAAGTGTAGATCACCAGTTTGTTGGGCGGAAGTTGGTGATAGTCATTTGACTGGTCCTGAGTTAGTACATGAGACAATAGAGAAGATAGTGCAGATACGAAACCACATGGTTGCGACGCGAGATAGACAGAAGAGTTACGACGGAAACCCTTGGAGTTTCAAATCGGTGACAAAGTTACTGAAAGTTTCACCATGGAAAGGCGTAATTCGGTTTGGCAAGAGAAGCAAGCTTAATCCAAGATATGTTGGACCATTTGAGATTTTGGAAAGAATAGGTCCGGTGGCGTATCGATTGAACTTGCTTGATTCACTGAGTGGCGTTCATAATGTATTTCATGTTTCAAATCTGTAGAGTGGGGATAGGCAAATGTTCCAAATGTGGGGGCAAGGGCCACTATGTGAAGGACTGTAAGGCGGTGAAGTGTTACCAGTGTAGTGAGATGTGAGCAGGTCCACTATCTACAAGTTCAACTTCTCTTATAACTGGAAGTTTCTATTTCACGTTGTTCTTCACTGTCTATCAAACAAGTCCGGGGTTGGGATCAAATTACCTATGATTTAGGATGCCTAGTTCACGGGTTGGTAAAAGGCCTCAGGTTCAAATATTCAAGATTTATGCTAAACAATCTCAGAGGAAACCTTCAAAGGGAGCTATTTTACATGTATCCCAGGTTTATTTAGCATATAATCAACTATGAGCTGGATCAGGAGAAGCTAGTCTGTGCAGCTACTCTACCTATCCCTCATGAGGCCGGCCATCTTCAAGGTACTAAAGAGGGTGTCCACCAACTTCACTGGAAGACATACTGCGCTTCTTCCAGGTATGATTAAGCCAATGGCTCCTGGTGACATCCTTGTTAACGCCATAGGTGATGAACCCACACCAGCAACAACCACCTCAATGCCAAATCTTCCTTCATAACCCATCAAACATTCATGTTAGAGACGTATCAAGCGAACCCTTGTTCAATATTCTTTGATTAAACAAGTTTCCCTTGATCAATCCAAAAAGCCTAGAGTGGAAACATGGACTCCCACTTAGTCTGAGGTCCCGCCATCCTTCATAATTGACCTCAATATGGGTATTGTCTCCCCAGTCTCAATCCCATGAGCCCCAAACCCAAACTTTAAGCCCTCAGGGTGAGTCACTATACTCCCTTGAGCAGCCAAAGAAAGACAACCCAATCATAGGCTCAATGCCTCTAGACATTGATCAAGGTCCCCGGTCATTAGCATAACTTCCATATCCTTCATTGACCTTTTAATAGGCACTGATGAAGAAATAATGTCTTCAAGGCCATGATGTTGATCCACTACACCTATCTAAGGATCAACTGAGCCTAGAGAAACCTTTGATTTTTAGCCCCCATCAGAGAACCAAGCTGAGGTGAGTCCCACTAATGTGGAGGGAACTTGTGTAGATTCAGCTGCCACTACTGAGAATGTCTTATTGCACTCTCTAAGACATTGGTAACATCACTAAGACTGAATCTAAGACAACTTTGTCTCTTGATGACTCTGAAAGAGATATCATTAAGCAAGGGAAACTAAGGTGCCAAGAAACCACATCTGGTGGTGAGGATGAACATACTAGGTATGTTATCTCATCTTCTCGTGATTCTTTTAAAGAAGATAAGGGAAGTATGCAACTCACAATGAAAGACCTACTTTCTAAAGTCTTAAACATTAAATCTAGAGTTAAGATTTTAGAGGATAGGTCTGCCACTCAGCAACTTGAGATTGAAAATTAAAGGCTCAACTAGCTGAGAAACAAATTGAGAGATCTATTAGGTAGTACTAGTCCAAATCTCTCTGACTTCTTCCTCTAGATCATCAAGCTCTTAAGATGATGCTACCAAAAAGGGGGAGAATGTTCAGAGTAAAACACATGTGGAGTAGCAAAGCTTGGCTCATTCTACTCTATCTTCAAGATACCCTGATCAGCAAGCAACAATTTTCCCTGAGCCTCCTCCTATTATCCATCAAGTGGACCTAAGAATGCTCATAGATTTGAATAGTTTCTTGAATTACCAAGTCCGGATGTTGTTATGGCATACTTTAGAGCTGAAGAGCTTTGAACATTGAATGCACCTCTTACTACTAAGGAAGGAGTTGGTCAATCTAAAGTCCACATTGAACCTGAGATTGATTTCAAAGGGGATATAGGGACTCATGGCCCAAAAACCGAATCAGTTAGGATAGGTAGTGCAATCCCTCTAACTTCCGAAGCTAAAGTACAAGCTGCGAAAGGGTTGTGTTTATTGTCTGATGAGCTAATTATCACAGAGGCAATTCTTGATCTGGCATCTGAGACAAATAATGAAGAATTTCATATAACCCCTCTGACTCAAACACCTTCATCACTACGAGCTCAGATCACCACCAACCTAAATCCTCTACACCTGAACCTTCAAAGACTCAAGCTTCTGAAGAAATCAAAGGTAAAAGGAAGATGACTGCGAAAGAAATTCTAAATTAGGAAAGGTTGGAAAAGCTTAAAAGAAAAGGTTAACTCGCCACTAGGAAGCTATTAGCTGCAAGTAGCAAAGCAGTTGTGGCAAACCGGGAGGCTATGAACTACCAAAAGAGGGTGCGGATCATTAATAGACTTGTCAATCTTGGAGCAGCAAGTGAAGATGTGCTCTCCTACCACTTGAGGAGTTGGTGGGGGTTAAAAAAGGCAACTCTACTACAGAAAGAAAAAGAGGAAACAACTAGGTTGGCCTTAAAGGAGAAAAAGCAAAGAAAGAAAGAGGAAGCTGAATAACAACTAAGGAGTGAGAGAACAGTCTTCCTATGTTCTAGGGGTACTCTCTTGAAGAACTACCACCTCATAATGATGAAACAATCTTGTGGCTTTTCCATAAAGAGCAAGATCAAATGGATAAGGAGATGAAAAAGGCATATAGGGAGAAGCTTAGGAAGAAGAAGAAGAAAGAAGAAGAAACTCAACTTGTGGCAGCTGGGAGACAAAGCCTAGATGAAGGCTTATCTCAGGGCCCATGGCTTCTCTGGTAGACAAGCTGGCCCCATGTCGGGAAGGACCCTGCAAAGACATGTCAATGATATCAAGGCTGACATTTGCTTTGGAAGAAGGAAAGAAGTATACAAAAGTATAGAGAGGATGACTTCCAAACCTTCAGCACAACCTAAACCTCAACCTTAACTTGAACCAATACCTTTCCTTCTCCCTACTAAAACTGAGCCAACCACTAACCTTACACCCCTGAACCCACATCATCAACCATACCCTCACCATCTCCCACTGCATCATAACAACCACCACTACCTATCCTTAAACCCAAAATACTTCCTAGAACTCAACCAATATCCACCCAAGTCATTGTCAATCATCCAAACCTCTAACCTTAGACGAATTCAAGAAGATCAAGAGGAAGCTCATCAACTGCGCTACTCTGAGTGACATATCTTGTGAGGAGGGGTCCATTATATTATCCTTCACTGATGGCTCTCATGTTCCCTGTAAGAGAACAATTCCTTGATATGCCTAAAGGAACATTGACCAGACTCTCAGACTCTATGCAACTAACTCTGACTCCCTTAGGGAAGAAGAGAAGAAGCTAAGACAGAAGCTGGTGACGCTGCTAGATTCTGGGAAGGGAGAAAAGCTACCATCTCAGTCCCTTGTTCCTAGGAAAAAGATAGTCCAGTGGAGGTTCGAAGATCTTCTCACAACTTGTTATGGAAAAAGATAATGGTGAAGTCAACAGAGTTAATGCATCTTCTCTGCTACACTCTAGCAGATTTATCATTGCCGAGTTAGCAGAAAAATCATTCTCCAATCCCTTTAACTTTAAATTAGCTACTCATATCAGAAACCATCTAAGTAGCCTTCATCTGGCTAAATTGACTACAAAGGCCAATATTGAAGTGGAGTTGAAGATATGAGACATAGAAGAAAAGGAAGGGTCAACCACCAAAGGAAAAGCTTTCTTGCAAATGGTTGAAGGACTTGAATTAGAACCATAGTTTGATGGGAGTATGAATAAAACTCCCGTGAACTAACTCTCTTTAGAGGAACTCAACAAAGGGTGCATGCTATTCAAAGTTATAGACTAGATCTTCTGTCTACGAATGACCTGTACAAGCTTCTCGGAACCACTTTGGAAAGAATAGAGAGACAGATAAGTATCTTCTTTCTTTGCTGCTAAAAGCTTTGAGAAGCATAAATAAGTACGGTTTTGGTAGTATCAGGGTAGGGGGAGTTTGTTGGATCAAGTAAGGCTAGTGCAACCAAAACAAACACTTAGAAACAATTTTAGTACAACTATGAAAGAACTTTCGAAGGAAAAGCTGCACTTTTGAAGTTTAAGACAAAGTCATCCATTATCAAAAAAATTCACCATTAATTTCAATAATTTTTATTTCTCCAACGCCTACCATATTGATATACTTTTTTTAAAAAATTATCCGGTCGTTATCTACACATGCGTAAATCTAGTTATACACATGTGTAATACATGATTTACACATATGTAAATCCATTATTACTCATATGTAAAATGAATTTCGTAAAAAATCAAGATTCTGTAAGGTTTAATATAAGGTTATTGCAACCCAAACACCCAAAGTCTCTCCTACATGCATGCATAATTGTACTGAAGTAGAATGCATTAGAAGTTTCACACCAACATTAGAAAATATTCTAAGTGTAAAATCTTCCAAAGCCAAGACCAATATCTTCTGAAGCCAAACATGAAGTCTTCCGAAGCTTTAGAGACAAAGTCTTCCGAAGCTAACACTTGAAGACAGATTTCTTCCGAAGGCTTTTTGGACACATGCTTTATCTGATGTACCTTTTTCATAAAGCTGGACCCCTTTCCACTGCAACTCTGATGAGACACCAACTTTATATAAGTTGGTGAAAGGTCCATGTTTATGATAACTATACATTGAGGTCTTGAGTCTGTAATTTTCTACTTTATGTACTTTATCCTTTTTGTAATATATTAGGATGTGAGCTATGGAATGTCATAGTCACTAGTCAAAAGGCAATCTGTCTTTTGAGTCTATATTTGATTTTGTTGTTGTCTAGTCAATTGTATCCAGCTAGCCTTCAAAGTATGGCTGACTGTAGGTTGTAGTATAAGTATCTTTGGTCCTTGTATCTTATGATATCATTGCTTTGTAAACACTTGAAAGGAACTAAAGAGCAATAAACATCAAACTTGAAAACCAAATACTTGTAATTGTTCTTGTTATGTCTCTCATATACTTGTGTTTCTTAGTTCTCATTGAATTGGTGTCTATTTCCCTATTTGAATTGTTAAGTGTTCTAAGAAACTCTCCTTATTGTGTTGTTGTATTGTAAGTGACCATCCCTCAAACAGTCCTGTGTGTGAGTGACCATCCCTATTTGAACTATTAAGTATTCTAAGCAACTCTCCTTATTGTGTTGTTGTATTGTAAGTGACCATCCCTCAAACAGTCCTGTAATTGGTATCAGAGCATTCCAGGCCTTGATATAAGATCTCACCATCTTAAGATCCCTCACACACACAAAATACTTAACATCTCAAATGGCAGCTATCTCTAAAGTTGACATGGAAACTGGAACCATGACAAAGTCCCCACTGATTTCTCTTGATGACTTTGACACTTGGTGCCAAAGAATGAAAGATTTTATCAAGTCTCTAGACTCAAGAATGTAGGAGTCTGTTATTACTAGACTTACATACCAAGTACCCCCTCTGCTGCTGGAGGTGGTATGATCCCCAAGGTTGTGGTTGACTACGCAGATAAGATAGAAAGAGAGTAGAAATTGAACAAAAGGCCATGATAGCCCTTCAGACTACTCTTCCAAACTCTGTATACAGAGGTTTCAAGAAATGCAAAACAGCTAAGCAGCTGTGAGATGCATTGAAACTCATGTATGAGGGTTTCTCTGAAGCAAAGGAGAATAAGAAGGATCTCCTGAAGTAGCAGTTTGAAAATTTCACCTTTAAAACAGATGAAACCATGACTCAACAATACTTCAGGTATGTTGAGATTGTGGACACCCTGGTGGATGGTGGAGTGGCTCTTGAGAACAAAGACATTTTAAGGAAGTTCATGTCCTCTCTTCCTAGGAAATGGACACATTATTGCGTTATTATCAAGAGAACATAAAGACTCTCACCTTGACAAAGTTGTATGGGATTCTCAATGGATACCAGATAGAGATGAACATGAAAGGTTCATCTGGTAACTCTACCAATCAAATGGGTTTAGCCCTTCATGTGACTAAAAAGGATAGCATAGAACCCAAACATCATCTCATATGCTACCCTGACAACTCACAAAAGGTTCCTTTCATCACCTTCCTTGAGACAACAAGGGAAAACTATACTCAAGGAAGCCCATTCCAAGAGACAAGTTTTTCTCAAGCCTTTGTGTCTTTTGATGAAAGTTGTGACAACCTTCTTTTCACCCTTGAAGACTTGGACTGTATCCATCCAGATGATCGGGAGTACATGAAGATAGTCCAGCAGATGGCTCTTCTGACTCACAGAGCCAAGAAGTTCTACAAGCAGACTGGAAGGATGTTCCCCAGCAATACAACCAGTGGAAAGTCTGGGCTGGATAAAAGAAAAGTCAAGTGTTACAACTGTAACTTGATAGGACACTTTGCTAGAGAGTGCAAGGCACCAAGAAGAAATGGTGGCCAAGCACAATCCAGACCAAACTACACTGATAAAGCCTTCCAGAATGAGTAGCCAAAGCAGCAAGCTGCAGTTGCTGTTGAAGAAGGAGGGTTTGACTGGAGCTTTCAGGTGGAAGATGTATCTCCAAACCAAGCACTGATGGCTGACCATGATGAAGCCAAGTTATTGGAACATCTCTGTACCCCTGAATGTATTGCTAATATCAAAAGATACAGGTCCTGTAACTTAGAGATGAGATCTGATCTTGAGTCCTTGAACATATTAAAATCTGATTTTAGAAAGGCTGAAAATGATTATAAGCTAAAAATAGAGGACTTAGAGAAAACCATTTCAGTTCTAAAACATGAGCACACCAATTATAGAACTCAGATCAAGGATCTCATAACTAAGTTGACTGAATGCCAGGCTGAGCTTGTGATTAGCAAAGCCAGGGTAGAAAAATGTGTTCTTGAAGAAGAGACCTTCAAGAACATGATATCCTCATCCTTGCATGCCAAAGTTTGTTACCAGAATAAGCAAAGACTGGGATCTAGTGAAATAGCTCCTCCACACACAATCTTGTCTATAAGATCACCTAGGTGTGAAACTTGTGAAGATGAGCTTCCTCTCATAGACCCCTTGAGTGACGAGGATGAAGAAGTGATAGTGAAGAATTCCTATGAGTTGAGTGAGGAGGAGGATTCTAAGAAGGGTCACTATCCTTCTAAGGAGAGCAAGAAGCCTGTGATGACCAAGTTTATGAGGAAAAACTTGATCAGAAAGAGCAAGAGAAAAGCTAGTAAGGCACAAGAGATCAAGGCCATTTTTGACACTAAGCAGAAACAAGTCTTTATCTCTACAGGGTTTGAAGTGGTTAAGACTAAGGACATCAACCTAAACTCTTCCAACAAGAGTTCTGGTTCATGTTCAGATCATCTCAGCATCAAGAAGAAGGCTGATTTTTTGTGTCACTGCTACACAGTTTGGACCATCCAACTCCAAGAACAGTTCTCAGCCCAAAAGGACTGTCTCGGCATCTCCAAAGGTGAAGATGGAGAAGGGATGTGATCAAAGTCAGCCTTGTTCTCAGAAGAAGGCTCTTAGGAAGAAGAAGATGGAATGTGTTATGTGTGAAAGTACTTCTCACCTTGCTATGGATTGTCCATTCAATCCAAGAGGTACTCTTCATGTGGAAAAATTCAGCTTCTGAAGGAAAATTTGTTTCCTTTGGAAGCTCTAAAATGAAGAAGAAGGCAAGTGGAAAATTGCCTTTGGAAGAAAAATTGGTCTCGGAAGAAAGGAATACTTCCAAAGCACTAAAGTCTACTGCAGTGTCTGTAGGATCTTCCGAAGGTCTAGTCATCAAAACTTTTGATGTCTCAAAAGCTTCTGAATTGTTAAAGGTCAAGTCCAAACTTCCAAAGGTGGTGTGGAAGTCAAAGAAAGACCAAGTGACTGAAAATTCTCCATCAACAACAGTAAATGATCCTCAAAGCACAACTATAGGATCTATTACCGTTACATTACCTTCTACTTCTTTTGATAAGCCCAAGACCAATAAGGCTTGGGTTTCCAAATGTAACCAATCATTTTATTTATGCAGGAACAGCTCAAGACAAACAAGAATGTCTGAATTATTGATAGTGGCTGTTCCAGGCACATGACAGGCAATAGATCACTACTCCAGAACTTTGAAAGGATTGATGGAAGGCCAGTTGCTTTTGGAGGAAATGAAGGTGGTTACATGTCTATAAGGGGCAAGGTCACAAATGGTAAGCTTAGTATTGAGAAGGTAACTTTGTCAAGGAGCTTGGGTACAATCTTTTGAGTGTATCCAAATTTTGTGATTAGAGTCATAACATGATCTTTACTGAGCATGAGTGTATTGTTCTCAAGCCCAAGGTGATCATTCCTCATGAGCATATCTGCTCAGAGCCCCCAGGAAAAGGAACATGTACAAGATGGATTCGCAAGAGACATCTCCCTCAGGAGAAGTTTCATGCTTTCTATCTAAAGCCAATAGTGATGATTCTTTTCTGTGGCATAAACGAATATGCCATATAAACTTTAAAAACATGAGCAAACTAATTAAGAATGATTTGGTAACTAGAATCCTAAAGAAAGAGTTTACAAGTGATGATCATGTGTTGCATGCCTTAAAGGGAAGCAACATAAGGTATCTCATAAGCCTAAGGAAAGAAACTCCATCACCATACCCCTACACTTGTTACGTATGGATCTTTTTGGTCCAACCAGTGTAATGAGTCTACGAAGGTTCTCTTATTTTTTAGTGATCACAGATGACTTTACAAGATTCACTTGAGTCTTTTTCCTTAGAACTAAGGATGAGACCTCTGAGATTCTGAAGAACTTCATCTTAAAGATTGAGAATCAATGTGATCACAAGGTTAAAATCATAAGATGTGATCAAAGAACTGAATTCAAGAACCAACTCCTTGATGCATTTTGTGATGAAAAGGGTATTACAAGACAATACAATGCTCCCAGGACTCCTCAGCAAAATGATGTTGCTGAGAGGAGAAACAGGACACTGATTGAAGCTGCAAGAACCATGTTGTCTGACTCTAAGCTACCCATCACCTTCTGGGTAGAGGTAGTCAACATTGCCTGCTATGTGCAAAATAGAGTTTTAGTGGTTAAGACTCATGGCAAGACTCCTTATGAACTTTGGCACAAGAGTAAACCTTTTATTGGTTTTCTCAGGTCATTTGGATGTCCTTACACCATCTTGAATACCAAAGATCAAATTGTTGAATATGCTGAGAAATCAGATGATGGACACTTCATTGGATACTCTTCTCAAGCTAAGGCTTATAGAGTATACAATCTCAGAACTAGAATTGTTGAGGAGTCAGCCAATATGACTTTCAATGAACACACACCTAGTGTAGTTGGTTTTGGTCCTGATTGGCTATTTGATCTGATCTAGTTACTAACTATTTTAACAAATCTTATGAGAATCTTTCAGGATCTATAGATATCTTATCACCAGGTGATCCTGATCCAAGATTTGAGCTAAGAAGACCTTCAAGTTACACATCTTCAGCTCCAGTTGTAACTACTTCTGCAAATGAGGTTTCTATCAGCACAACAATGACAAATTCAACTGATACATCTGAGATGCCTTCAAATTCTAGATCAGAGGCTCAAGAACCAGATAATGAAACTTCAAATGTAGAAGACAATGATGGGGGTGAGGAATTTCTTGATGCTGATAATCACTCCATAGATGAAAACATCAATGATGTCACACACTCACTGGATCAAGTTTCTCTTGATAATTGTGTTGATGTGGTGGGAGAAGCATCAATGCCAGATCCTAATTTTTCTAATTTAGATCTATCTCAGCAACTTTCTAGGATCCATCAACTAAGGATCCACAAGTCTCACCCCACCACAAACATCATTGGAGATGTTGACACTAGGGTAAGAACAAGAGGACAAACCCATGAAGAAAATTATTGTCTCCACTCTTGTTTCTTGTCCCAGATAGAGCCCAAGAAGATTGATGAGGCTCTAAAGGATGGAAGTTGTGTTGAAACTATACAAGAGGAGCTAATTCAATTCAAAAGGCAGAAGGTTTCGAACCTATGTCCTCTTCCTCATAGAAATACTACTATAGGAACCAAATGGGTGTTTAGGAATAAGAAAGATGATAGAGGCAGTGTCATAAAAAACAAAGCTAGACTGGTTGTTTAAGGGTACACACAAGAAGAAGGAATTGACTACACTGATGTCTTTGCTCCTGTAGCAAGACTAGAAGCTGTTAGGATGTAGATGCATATGTTCCTAGTTTATGAGCTTTTACGTAAAAGTATTTCATGTCTTACACATATGTAATGAATTGGTTCAATGAAATATGATATATGATTTGATGTCTCTAACTTTAATTCATATTTATGACTTCTTATATAGGTTTGAGGTTGTTGTACACAATTCTAAGTCAATAATGATTGAGTAATGTGTTCAACATAGTCGGATGAGTATTCATGAAAATAGCCCATACTTATGGACCATACGCATGAATACATCATGCTTATGGACCAGTCGCACGACTGAACCAGGAGACTGGATCAGTCGTATGATTGAGACATAAGATTGAATCAGTCACACGACTGAACCATGCTAATGGTTCAGTCACACGACTGAACCATGCTAATGGTTCAGTCGTACGAATGGAAAACCCTAACCTATAAATACCACTTAATTCATGGAGAAACAAAACAATAGAAGAACACTTGATATTTTCACGAACCCTAGCCGTCCAGAACATCTAAGAAAGCCAATCCAAGTTCTAGTTCATTCTTGATCTATTCCTGCTAGTTCTTAATGTTTAGTTTATTCTTATATCGATCGGGTTAACGCTCTCACTGATTGGATCTCTAATCAAATAGGATTCCGCACTATTTGATTCGGTATAAACATAGAATCTGTTAGTATTCCGTACGTACATGGTCCTGACAAGTGGTATCAAAGCTTGGGCTCTTGATTTTGCGTTTGATTCGATTAGTTTTGGTTTCAACACACGTTTTAATCAAAAGAGTCATCTTTTTAGTCTAAAGGTGTTTTTCGACGTTTCAGGCATTAAAGTTTAAGTTTTCCGTCATACGCAGATTAGGGTTTCTGGGGTAAATCGTATTTTGTGACTAAGTGTCAAAAATTCGATTTTTTCAAACACAGCAGCCTTCAGACGATTGAACTCATTCGTACACCCCATTCGCACGACTGAACTCAGTCGTATCCTCATTCGGAAAACTGAACAATTCTAGTCGTTTTGGTTTCAATCGTCTTGTTCGTACGCACGACTGAATCCAATCGTACGATTGAATTGATTCGCACTCTTCATTCACACGAGTGAACCATACTCATAGCCCATTCGTACGATTGAAACTGTCCTGTTCACCTAGTACCAAGTTTATACAAATGTAAAATCAGTTTGCTACGTTTACTGCCGGGAAGGACTCATGCATCCAGAACCTTCTGCTTCTGGAGAATGAGATAGGAAATCACAATAAACCGCCGAAGCTTATAATGTTAGATAACTATCCACAACGGAAACAACGGTTCGAGATTTATCTTAATGGAGTTTATCCCAATCTTTGGACATCTATCGAAACGTTATACGGTACCAGTTAGTGCAAATGGAGTCAAGTTGACGTTGGGGGGAATGAGTGAAGCTCAGAAGATACTCTTCAATGCTGAGAGGAAAGTTTATGCCCTGTTGACTCAGTGAATACCGAAAGACGTCTTTCATCAGTTTTCTGAGAATAAGCAGGCCAAAAAGCTATGAGAGGCTATAGAGAAGATGTATGAAGGAAATGCTACGTTAAAGGCTCTGAAGGCTAAGGCTCTCAAGAAGGAGTTTGATAAATTTTTCTCGATAGGGAATAAGAGTTTAGATTATATTATTGACAGATTCTATCATCTAATGAGTGAGCTGCACACTCATGGCTTAACCACATCAATAGAAGATAAAGTTTCAAGTTTTGCTGATGGGTTGCCTGAGAAATGGGATTCATTTGTGTCCAACCTGAGATAGAATGACATTCTTGCAACGTTGGACATAAATGACTTTGTCTTGAAGTTAAGGGAGGAGGAACTGGATGAAGTACAAGTCGAAGAAAGGATCCTACGTACAAAACCCTTCACTCTACAACTCAGTTCCGTCTCCAGCTGGTTCAGGAGCACCACTACAAACAACACTCGTGTCTAGTTCATCTACTCCTTCCCAAACCACTACATCAGGACCAGAAACGTTAGGGTCATCAGGGACCCAATACATAGCGCTTGAAGCAAACACAACAAAGTTAAAAATCGAGATTCTCGGTAATATCACAGTGGTGGTTGCAAAGGAGCACATGGATCTTCTAGCAGCAGTGGTTCAATCCTATGATGGCTTAGTTGTTGGGAAGATCAGAAATTGTCATCTTGCAGATGAAGACTACGAGCAAGTTGACGAGAACGAGCTGAAAAGAATGAACATCATGTGAGCTCTAGCGATTGCATTTCAAAGAGCTAAAAAGTTTGTCAAGAAGACAGGGCAGAATCTAATAGCCACGAAAGATACGACTTTTGGTTTCGACAAAACCAAGGTCACCTATTTCAACTGTGGTGAAAAGGGGTTTTAAACGTGAATGTGTGAAGCCCAAGAAAACTAGAAATGGTAACCCATTCCTACCCTTAACCGTCAAGACAAAGACCTGGTTGGAACTAGTTCTTCAAGTAAAGAGACTAAGGCATTAACTGCTCAAGGTGATGAAGGACAAAACTGGTCCTTCCGATTTGTCTCTCCTGGAGAATCAAACATTGCTTTTGTCGAAGCATTGGATGATGGATCTGCTAGTGAAGGTGAGATAGTAGCTGAGCAAGTGATGTCAGATACAGAAGGAGTTGTGAACGTGGTAAATCACTTGGTTGAGGAAGAGCTCAGGGAAACAAGTTCAGAATCTCCAGCAACAGAAGTGTCTAACTCTGCTTTGATGGCTGATTCAACTGACCCCTCAGAAGTAAGTTCTTTAGATCAATTATTTAATAAACATGCTTGTTTTGAATGTGAAAAATTTAGGGAAAGCATTGATCTGAAATTTGCTAGGTTATTAGAACATAATGATAGCTTAGTAAATGACTTACAACTTGCACTGAGCTACTCATATATTAAAGCAAAATAAGTGCAGTTTTAAAGCAAATATAGAACTTTTGGGGAAACAACTAAGGGAAACCGAGGTTGTTGCCTTAAATCAATCAAATGATATAAAGTTTTATTTAAATTCTTTAGAAGAAACCAAAAAGGAGAAAGCAGTTTTGGAAATCGAGGTTAATTCTTTAAAATAGAAACTGCATGGTTGGGCTAGTTCTTCTCACATAGTACAAAACTTAGTGAAAGAACGAAACAATAGGGAGGTTTGGGATACAAAGTAGTGCCACACCACACTGAGGTCCTTTTGAATATAAAATGTAGACCTATTAATAACAACCAAATTAAGGATCATGTGGTGTCTACTCCTCTAGTTAGTGATCCTGATTCCATGAGTAAGCCTGTGAAATCTGACACTAAACAGAAAGAGACTACTTTGAAATCACAAGGCAAAATGCCAGTTAAGAATTTGGATGATGCATTTAAAAGGGTTAATGTAAGGTCAGGTTCACCAACGTCCATTTCAAAACTCAAACTGACTAAACTAGTTAACCACAAATGTTTTAATCTAAAACTCCAACCAAAGTGCAAGTTAAAGATGTTCAAAACATTAAAACAATTAATTTTGTTAATAAGTATGAAACATCTTAAAAGTAGTGACAAAACAAAACCAGACACACCTCACATCTTCACTAAACTCAACATCACATAAAAGTTTTCTCCAATCGTAGAAGCAAGATCTTGCTACAGTCGTGGAAACGAAGACATATTTCTACTAATTTTCCTTACTATCAGACGCCCAGAAAAAAATTGAACTTTATGATACAAAACAAGTTCTTCTAAAATAAGATCTAACACTCCACCTAAGAGTGTTAGCGAACCTAAAGTTCAAACCATAAGTCAGTCGACTGTTTGCCACAAACAAGCCTACACAAAACTGGCTTATGAAAAGAAAAATCAAGTATAGTGTTTGATAGTGAGAACGATAAGAAGAAAGATATGCTCTCATCCTCTAAAGGACAATGGGTTGAGTTTATGATGTGTGATTCCTCTGGGTCACCCAAGCCAATTAAGGCTTGGGTCCCAAATCTGAACTAACAAGTTTCTTTATCTGTACAGGATGTCCGCTACAACGCTATCACTAATACCTGGATTATTGATAGTGGGGCATCCAGACACATGATAGGGAATCCGTCCCTCCTTTTCAATGTCAAACAAATCAAAGGGGACGTGTTTCATTCGCTGGGAACAAAGGAGGCTACATCACAACTCAAGGTGAAGTGGGAAACGAGAAAGTCAAGTTTGACAAGGTCAACTACGTTCAACAACTACAGAACAACTTACTTTATGTCTCCCAGATCTGCGATAAAGGATTCAAAGTGTATTTGACAACAAGAAGTGCTACGTGTTAAAGAAGGACTATGTGATTAAGGAGGATAAAGTTCTTATGTCAGATCAAGATATAACAACTTGTATGTCTTGGATCTATCAAAAGCATCCACAACAAATCATAAGGTTCAATGCTTCCTGTCAAAAGCAATTAAAAGGGATTCAGTCTCATCGTATAGAAGAATGGGACACATTAATCTTAGGAAGATGAATCACCTGATTCAGAAGGATCTAGTGAATGGTGTTAACATCAAGAACTTCCATACTTTTGCATAGCATGTAAGAAAGGGAAACAGACCAAGAAGGCTCACAAGGCAAAGAAAGTTAATTCTATTGATATGCCTCTCGATCTTCTGCACATGGATCTATTTGGCCCTGTCAGCATAAAAAGTATTGCTGGAGATCTGTATTGCTTTGTAGTAACAGATGATTACTCAAGATTCTCTTGGGTAATGTTTCTGAAAGCCAAATCATAAACTTTTGAATCATTCAAACATCTGGTAACTACATTGGAATCACTCTACAAGCTTAAAGTTAGGCAGATTCGATCAGACAACAGCACTAAATTCAAGAATCAGTGGATGAAGGCATACTGTAGAGAAAGAGGAATTGTTCAACAATTCACCTCTGCCTACACTCCACAGATGAACGACGTAGCTGAAAGGAAGAATCGAAGTTTGATACCTATTCAATTCTGGAATGAGGCAGTGGCAAATGCTTGTTACACGCTCAATCGATTACTAGTGGTCAAACGACATGGGAAACATATTATGAGCTGCTCCAGCGATGTAAAACCAACCTGGAGTATCTAGCACCATTTGGCGCACCATGCGCATTGTTGAAGAAGACTAAAACTGGAAAGTTCAGTGAGAAGGCAGCGAAGAAGGTATCTTTCTCGGATACAGCATACAAGACAAGAGAGTTTACAACAACTCAACGGGTCAGGTAGAAGTATGGTGCAATGCCAATGTCCAAGATACACAACCCCTTCTATTAGGAAAGGCCCCTCATTCTTCTTTGACTATGATGGATTCTTTAAATCCTTTAATCTGCCGCCTTCTCATACTAATGACGAGCTTTTTTCTAGGATGATGTACGACGTTCTTAACTCTCCTCCACCTGACTCGACATCAACTGGTCTATTAGATGATTCTTCCAGCCCTTTAGGGGGAGACCTTGAAGTAAGTGACTCTTCATCTAATGATGAGGCGGTTGAAACTGCTAATGTGGACTAGGAGGAACAGGTTCCCACCAATGAAAGTACACACGCATCAAATCCTGATGCTTCTGACACTTCGAAACCTCATACTCCAACACTACAGATCTTGAACCTGAGTTTAACAATCTGGATAATGAGGCAGCTGTTCTAACAACTCCTGGATCTCGACTAAATGTTTATCATCCCTTGGACAATGTCATTGGGGATGTTCGATCGGGAGTACAGACCAGAAATCAGCTATACTCAGCTGATTATGCCTCGGTAATGGAAAAGGGATATCTTCATGATGGTCCGTATCGATGTTTTGTGTCTCAATTTGAGCCAAAAAATGTGAGTGAAGCCTTAAACGATAAGGCATGGTCAGTGCAATGCAAGAAGAACTCCTACAGTTCAAGAAGTTAGGAGTATGGACCCTTGTGGACAGATCAAAAGATGTAAAGGTGATTGGCACAAAATGGGTCTTGAAGTGTAAGAAAGATGACCAAGGAGTCATAATCAGAAACAAGGCTCGACTTTTGGTTCAAGGGTTTAGACAAGTCAAAGGCATTAACTACAATGAAGTGTTTGCACCTGTGCCTCGGATGGAAGCATCCGTATCTTTCTAGCCTATGCATCCTACATGAATATTAAAGTTTATCAACTAGATGTGAAGAGTGCATTCCTTCATGGTAAAATCCGTGAGATGGTCTATGTCAGTCAACCCAAAGGATTTGAGGACCCTTATCATCGGGATAGAGTTTACAAACTGGACAAGGCTCTTTACGGGCTCCATCAAGCCCCTAGAGCCTGGTATGAGAAACTCTCAACTCATCTTGTGAAACACGGTTTTTGTAGAGGAGTGATTGACTGTATATTGTTCATCAAAGAAAAAGATGGCGATTTACTTCTGGTACAAATTTATGTTGATGACATAATCTTTGGTTCAAAAAGCGAAGAATTATGTAAAGAATTTGAATCTGTAATGAAAGCAAAGTTTGAGATGAGTGTCATGGGGGAGATGAAGTTCTTTCTTGGCTTACAGGTGGATCAGACACCAAAGAGAATCTTCCACATCAGATCAAGTATGTAGGCAATATCCTCAGTCGATTCGACATGGAGAATGCTTCAGTAGTTAGAACTCCACTTGCCACGAACCATGACGTGGCACCCGACGAAAATGGTGATCTGGTTGATGTAACCATGTACAGAGGAATGATCGGATCTCTCATGTATCTCACAGCCTTGCGTCTTGATATCATGTACGCCACGTATCTTTGCTCCAAATATTAGGCAAACCAAAATTAAACCATCTCATCGGACTAAAACGGATTTTTCGTTATCTAAGGGTACTCCAACACTCGGGTTGTGGTATCCTCATGATGATCACTTTGAGCTTACAACGTATAGTGACTCAGACTATTGTGGTTGCAAGATGAATTACAAGTCAACATCTGCGGGATGTTAGTTCTTTGGCATACGGTTAGTCACCTGGCAGTGTATAAGGAAGACTTCAGTTGCTATGTCAACATGTGAAGCTAAATATGTTGCTGCTGCAAGTTGTTGTTCACATATATTGGATTCAACAGCAAATGCGCGACTACGGTTTGAAATTTTCTAACACCCTTATTTTGTTGATAATCTATTTCTATTGTTGTCACCAAAAATCCGGTCCAACATCCTAAAACAAAACACATCGGTACTAAATATCATTTTATACGTGACTATTTTGAAAAGCAATTAATCGATGTTGTTAAAATTAATACTGATTTTCAACGCGCCGACCTCTACACAAAAGCATTTGACAAACCGAGGTTTTAATATCTTTTAGAGGTTAATGGCGTGAAAAAGAAAAGTGATGTGATTCTAGAAGAAGAAAGTTCGTAGTCCGACATGTTTTCTTAATTTTTTATCTATTTTCTTTATCATATTTTCCTGTCTATTAAAATCCAAAAACACAAAAAAAAATCGGTTTTAGAATTTTAGGGAAATAATAGTTAGTCTAGTATTTAATTCGTGCAGTATTTATTTAATAAAAAAATGAGGGAGGAGGGCAGCTTAGCTAATAGAAATAAAATCAAATATGTGATTCTGATTCAAAGTCTATGGAAAATGATAGTACACAAAAAATAAATTGTTTTGGGACTTCAAAAGAACTTAAATGATTAAGATGCAAAATTCAAAGTATAAGTCTAAGAAGTCTAAGCAAAATAAAAGGAAAAATGATAGTAAAACTAATTAGCTACTGAGGTAACATAGAGAAAGTAGACCTAGAGGTTGCTAGTTCATTATATGATATATCGGTAGATTCAACACAATAGATGAGTAGACCTCATTGGTGAATTAAAATTCAAACTAAGTTGTTCAATTTGCTGTGGGTTCTCATCTTATCTCTGGTTAACACAATCAACGCATTTCCAATAAGGGATGATGAGCAAAAAAACGCCACAAATGTGTGCGGATGACCATAAAAAATGAGCACATCACATGGAAAAATGCTAAAAGCAATCAAGCTAATAACATATGTTGTTGGTGCGTATGTGCAGAAAGAAAAATAAATGCTATAACAAGAAGATAGGTTGTGTGCCTCTCTGTTGTGCGGTGGCACTAACCTGAGGATAAGCATAACCTAAATATTCTAGAATTTATTGTTGTTTGGGCTCTCTGTTGTGCGATGGCGCTGACCTAAGGCTTGGCATCTCTTTGAAAGCTCTTAGAATAGTCTCTTCTTGTCAAATACCCGTAGACCGCTCAAAAATCTCCTGAGGAATGTTGATTACCATATAAGTGTGGGATCCACAAATGCTTGTTGAAATAATTAAACCTAACTAATCACCAATGAGTCAAAATTTTGTGTATGGATTTAAAAGGACAAACATACTGACAATCATCATTGCTGTAACTCTTGACAATCAAAATCATTGTGTGCATCTTATAGCTCTAGTATGTTCCTAAAATTGCTATTGACTCTCAACCAAAACAAGAATCTAGCATCAAAATGTTTTATCAAAATGTCCCAAATGATTCTGATACACCTTTATAATTCCATAATGAATTATTCTAGAAATGATCAAATTAACTTGAAGCTATATTGTTCAGAAAGAAAAATCTGTTAGATGTTTTTCTAAAAGATTTCAATCCATCTCTAATCAAAAACACAAAAATATGTTCTGTTTTGTCTTTAATTTCAAGTTGTTTTTCTATTTTTCTAGTCTTTTGTTAGGTAAAAGTCGGACTATACAACTAGATCTAATCTATGAATCACTCACTAAAAGTGGTCACGTCTGAGGTGACCAGTCGGTTTTAAATTAAAAGGATCATGTCTGAGGTGATCAAATGGTTTTAAATTCTAAAAATGTCATGTTTGAGATGATCGATGTTCATAATGTTATATCAACGGTAAAACTTTAAGTGTGTGAAAGTGCATGAAGTCAAACATATAAGTATGAGCCAATCACATGATTGGACCATAAGTATGAGCTAATCGCACGATTGGACCATGAGTATGGGGCAATCATACGATTGGACTATGAGTATGGGGGATCCATGCGATTAGACCATAAGGATGAGCAAATCGTACGATTGGATGAAAAAGTATGAGCCAGTCGCATGAATGAAGCATGCGTATGGTCCAGTTGTATGACTGAACATTAAGACAGTATAAAAAACGGGGTGAGTCGGTCGCATTTCTCACCACCCTTCAAGCATTTAAAAACTCTCATACGTAGATGCTCTGCCCAAATTTCGTTTTACCCTGATTACTTGCTAATTGTGTTCCTAACCGATTTTTCATTCATCTACAGGTATTATGAGACTGAAATAGACCCAAATGATCGGTTTATTCGAACCCTAAGGGCCGTTCTGTTAACATCAAGAACTGAGACCAAATCTTAATAATAGACCACTTAATTGGACATAACGTTGATTTAAAAGACATTAAGTGTTATATCGGTCTCTGCGAGTCTAATGTGTCAAACACAAAGGCTAATATCAAGTTTTGACAAAGATTCGATTCTGGCTATTCAACAGTGTAGGATACGAATGGTCATGCTGATGAACACCAGTTGCACGATTGAGCCAGGCGAACGACTCAATCACATGTGTGAATCATACATATGGGTTCAGTCGCACGACTGACTCAACCGCATGGTGTAGCAAACGTCTAAGCTCAGTCGCAGGCTCAATCGCATGACTGAACTCAACTGCAGGCTCAATCGTACGAATGAACTCAATCATACGACTAAAACTCAGTCGTATGGTCAATCGCACGACTAAACTCAATCATAAGACTAAAACTCAGTCGTATGGTTCAATCGCACGACTGAACTCAATCATACGACTAAAACTCGTCGTATGGTTCAATCGCACGATTGAACCAGTTTGATAAAAAAAGCTAAAGTTTTAATTGTCATCTTCTATACATAACTATAATGTATATCTTTCTTGTGTTACAACAACATGGCTGAAAGATGGACAATGAGCACGAAGCACAACATTTGTGCTCACTTAGATGCGACTACTCGAATGCTTCCGAGTTTACTAGGATCATAGCCTTTCTGAGGAGATCGAGGATCTTCAAGGCCATATCTACACCCTGCACGCCATACAGATCATTACAGCAAACCTTTTGGAAATGTGCTATAGTTGACGAGTCCACTGAGCCTCGTTGTATCCAGAGCTCAATCTTCGAACAGGAGATTAACATTACTGCAGCAGATCTTAGGCGAGTCTTGGATCTGGGTGAGGATGGTGACCACCCAACCAAGCTACATCCTCTGACCATTCGAGGTTGCTTTCTGAGGATGAAGTACACTGGGGACATCAATGCAGGTGTGCTCAACAAGAGCAACCTGCGCCCCCAGTTTAAGTACTTGGCTCACGTCATCCTCAAGTGCACTGCGTCAAGGAGAGGAGGATTCGACGAGATGTTAGATCAAATCCAAAACACATTTGTTGCTCTGGTGCTGAGCCACCCATTCAGTTTTTCACACATGCTCTTTTCCTATATGATCGAGAACCTGGAAGCAAAAGCAAGGAAGGCTTCTACATGTACCGAGGTTTTTACAGATGATTATTGATGAGAAACTTCCTTCGCTACCAAAGGAGAGGGATGATGCTGTAGTTCTGGAGGTTATGGATGATACTACGTTGGGTAGGATGAAGGTCTACCGGGGGAAACAGGTGAAGCCCCCGGTGAGGAGACTGTTTGGCCATCTGGCCAACGAGGAGTACATGGCGCCATCTCGCAAGAAATGGCATCACGATGACAGTGACTCTGACGTCGAGCCCATCATGGCACCCACTGACGAAGATGACAACGACGATAATTAGGGTCAAGGTGGAGAGGCACCTGGTGGAACTGAAAGTGCTGCCTTCCACCAAGACTTCTTGGTCGATGAAGATGAGGAGTCGGATGATGAGCCTCTGGTAAGGACCTTCGGGAGCCGGGTCATAGCCACCGACAAAAGGATAGAGGCGGTTAGAGGATGCCAGGCTGAGTCGAGGGGTGCTGCTACTGAAGTTACTGATCCTACATACACCCCCGACCAGCCCAGTAGCCAAGGGGAGCGCCTATGGCAAATGGCTCCAGGAAGAAGAGAGTGACCCATCCTCATGGGAAGAAGAGTAAGAGGCTGAGGTTTACTTTGATTACTCCTTCCAATACCACTATCACTCCATCCACCACCACTTCCACAGCCACTCCACCACATCCCCCACACATTCCACCTCCCATATTCACCATATCTTCCACCACCAGTCACCAAGCAAGTCCCTCCACCCACTCTACATTCACATCAGGACCCACTCTACCCAACATCGGGTTAGAGGAATAGCTTGCTAACCTCAATAGCATTATGCTAAGGCTGCTTGCCACCAATAAGCTAAGAGCTACTCAGCTACACAAGAGGATGGAGGTGAATGCAGCTCAAGCAAAGAATATTGTGGAGCTCAGCGAGAAGAGTGACCAGTATGAGAGACCTCTAGGCTGAGCCCACCATGCACTTACTAGTCAAAATGAACTGGTGTTGGCTTCGGTGAAGAGGATAGAGGAGCTTGAGAAGAAGAACCAGAAGATACTGCTAAAGCTCAAGGATCAAAGAGCGAGCCATTAAAGATAAAGGATGGTGATGATGATGATGATGAGGAAGAAGATGATTATGAGGAAGATGTTGAGGAAGGAGGACCGAGCAAAAAAGATGAAGAGGATGATGATGATCAGGAAGGTGATGCATCTGCATCAGCCTCAAATCCTCAAGCTCAGGAGAGGCGCATGAAAAGAAACCAAGATCAAGGAGCCTCATCCTCCGCTCCTCCAGCTGAAGAACCGATGGATCAAGACAAAAGTAATTATTAGATGGCTTTGTATTTAAAAACTTTTGTACTTGAATTGTATATTATATTAATGTGATTAACAATCATCTATGTTTGTTTATGTTTTAATATTTTATATAATGACTTATATGTGATGTGCTCCATGTTTAATCAAATAGATGAAGCTCAACAGATAGACGAGTATGATGTCGAACCCCTTCAGCAAGTTAAGACTCAACTTACAATGATTCTTGACTTGCAAGGGATAGTCAGGAGATCTATGAGCTATACTCCGGAAAAAGGAGAGATTATTCATGATCTAACTGATAAACAGCTCGCTAAAATATTTAGGCTAAATCCTAACGAGCTGGTCAAATACACTCCAAAAATTGATGTCACAAGTGATGATGAGCTGAACGATGTAGATGAGATTGAGATAGAAGATGTCACTGCAGAACACTATCCACAATACACTGATCTGGAAGGACATGTTATCTCCAACTTGGGTAAAACATTTGACAGTGTACTTTTGAAAAATTAGATGAAGTGGAGAATGTAAAAGAGAAAGAAGAAAGGACAGCCCAAGCTTCGGACGCAAATGTCAACTTGAAGAAAGCTGAATGGGCAGCTTGTTTTGCAGAGATGAAAGCCCAAAGCATGCCGCCAAAGCAGAATGCCTACACAAATCTCTACAAAGTCAAAAGGCATCCGAAAGTGTCAGGAAAAATTATAGCATGGGCGTATTTGGAAGACTTAGAAGTCTATGTAGTTAAGAGAGAGAATGGGATCGAGTACTTCAGATATCCTCATGATCTGAAGACTCTTCCTGGTTTTGAGCTCAACCGACTAGCATGCTTAGATCTGTTGTATGCTGATCCCAGGAACATGTCAGGATGGTTCGAGGCTGCGTTAAACAAGGAATACCACACCAGGTGGGTAAACTTCAGACCTCAACAACCGAAAGGTTCATTAACAAGTCTGAAGTGGATCCCATAACTGGAAGACCCAAAGTGGTGCTGAAGTGGAGTCCCCCACACACGATGTCAAAGATTCCTTTACGGGAAATGCCTCAGGACTTCACTCCAAACTTCAAATGGTGGTATTACATTTAGCGAACGGGCGAAGTGGTCATAGTGCTAAATAGAGATGGAAAGATTGATACTGTCCGGGTATTTGACCCAATGTGGCTTACAAACTTATCAGCTGAAGATGTCTACACATTTTACAAGTGGTCACTGTTCTATGACGTAGGATATTGTACAAGCTCTCCAGTTCCAACATGTGATAAGACTTTGTTTTGCATTTGAGATACATGCATGAGTTACAAAAGAAGAGAAGTACAAGAAATTCCAAGAACATGTGAAGAATGTTAGGCAATAAGGTAAACTAGGACCAAGGGGGAGTTTGTAGATGCATATGTTCCTAGTTTATGAGCTTAAATGTAAAAGTCTTTCATGTCTTACACATATGTAATGAATTGGTTCAATGAATATGATATATGATGTGATGTCTATCTAATTTTTATTCATATTTATGACTTCTTATATAGGTTTGAGGTTGTTGTACACAATTCTAAATCAATAATGGTTGAGTAATGTGTTCAACATAGTTGGATGAGTATTCATGCTAATGGCCCATACTTATGGACCATACGCATGAATACATCATGCTTATGGACCAGTCGCACGACTGAACCAGGAGACTAGATCGTATGATTGAGACATAAGATTAACTTGGTCATACGACTAAACCTTCAGTTGTGCGTATGACTCAATCGCATAATTCAGTCGCACGACTAAACCATGCTAATGGTTCAGTCATACGAATGGAAACCCTTAACCTATAAATACCACTTAATTCGTGGAGAAACAAAACATAGAAGAACACTTGATATTTTCACAAACCTTAGCCGTCCAGAACGTCCAAGAAAGCCAGTCCAACTTCATAGTTCGTTCTTGATCGATTCCTACTAGTTCTTAACATTTAGTTTATTTTTATATCAATCGGGTTAACGTTCTCACTGATTGGATCTCCAATCAAATAGGATTCCGCACTATTTGATTCGGTATAAACGCAGAATCAGTTAGTATTCCTTACATACACGGTCCTGACATAGGATATTCTTGGTATTTGCTGCATCCAAGAACTTCAAGGTCTATCAATTTGATGTCAAATGTGCTTTTTTATATGGGGTGATTGATGAAGAAGTGTACGTCAAACAACAACCTGCTTTTGCAGATCTTGATCATCCTGATTATGTCTGGAAGCTTGATAAGGCTCCTTATGGGCTGCACCAAGCACTAAAGAAATGGTATGAGACTCTATCTCAATATCTCTACAAGCATGAATACAAAAGAGGTACTATAGATGGAACTCTCTTCATCAAGGATAGAGAAATGACTTAATGCTAGTTCAAGTGTATGTAGATGACATCATATTTGGTTTAACTAATCCAATGCTCTGCAAAGACTTTGAGAAGCTGATGAAGAACATATTTGAAATGAGTTCCATGAGGGAACTCAATTTCTTTCTAGGAATTCAAGTGAAGCAAGTTAAAGATGGAATCTTCGTAAGTCAGCCAAAGTATGTTCAAGACATACTCAAAAGATTCAACATGACTAATTGTAATATTGCTAAGACACCCATAGCAAGAAACGACTCCCTTGGACCTGATCTTGAGGGGGGGTGTGTGGATGACACCTTTATAGGGCTATGATTGGGTCTCTTATGTATCTTACAGCTAGCAAGCCTAATATCATGTATACCTCATGTATATGTGCAAGATATCAAGCCAACCCCAAGATGTCTCACCTCATCACTGTCAAGAGGATTCTAAGATACCTTAAATGTGCCTTAACACTTGGTCTTTAGTATCCTAAGAATTCTGACGTTAATCTATATGCTTATACAGATAGTGATTATGGTGGTTGTAACATGACTGCAAAGTCTACATATGGGGGATGTTAGTTTCTTGGTGGAAGGGTTGTCTCATGGCAATGCAAGAAGCAATCATGTATCTCTGCATCCACTGCTGAAGTTAAATACATTGTTACTGCAAGCTGTTGTGCTCAAGTGCTTTGGATTCAGAATCAGATGCTTGACTATGGATTAAATTTCAAGGAGACTCCCATTCAATAGACAACAACAGTGCTATCTCTATCATAGAGAATCCTGTGCAGCACTCAAGGACAATACACATCAATATCAGGTATCATTTAATTAAAGATAACTTTGAAAATGGATTAATTAAACTAGTCAAAGTTAACTCAAACAAATAATATGTTAATCTGTTTACAAAAGCCTTTAATGAACAGAGATTTTAAGTATCTTATATCAGCTATTGGGATGATTAACTTTGAGTAGTTTTTTCTTAAAAACTATTCATATTATTTCTTAAAATCTGTGTGTCCTAAGTTGTCAAGTTTATCACCTTCATAAGCTCTTGTTTTCTCTGGATGAAAACCTTTTGAAGACTTTCCTTAGAATATTAAAAATTTTGATTATTTGGAAGATATGTTTTTATCTTCGGAAGAAACTTATGCATTCAAAACAAATAACTACCTAAGTAAATTTTTTCTTTCGGAAGAAATTTCTGAAATATCTTCCGAGGCATAAAACCTCTCTTAGGCACTTATATGTCTTCAAGGACAATTTTCTTCCGAAGCAAATTAACTCTCGAAAGCTTTGTTCTGTTGAATAAAACGTCCACGTCTTACGTTTTTCTTCCGAAACAAAATTTTTCAAACCTCTTAGGAAACTCTTCTGAAGTTATTTTGGCTTCGGAAGCTTTTTTTCGAAGACAATTTACTTTCAGAAGCTTTTAGACTTCCAAAAAACTACTTTTTGAACAAAAAGCAAACTACTTTTTCAGAGGTGGGACTGACATCCGGATTTCAAAGTTTATCCTTTTTCATTAACTTTGTCTTAAATTCATTTCACATATAAACCCAACGATTCTCCCTCTTTCTATCATCTTCATCTTTCCTTCAAACCTAAATTCTCAAATTTCTCTCTGAAACCGCCTTCGTTCATCCTTACTTCACCTTTAAGCTTTCTTACAATGGCCAATCTTAACAGAAGAAATGACCCAGATTTCTCTATGCAGTTACACAGGCAACATAATCAGGTTGCTCTTTTAAACTCTGAGAAAGATCTACAATTCTCAAAGGTTTGCCGTTTCTTGGCTTTGTCTAACTACTTCACCTCCCTTACCATTGATTCTACTCTGTATTTGAAAAATCATATTAATGATATTGCTTATCATGAAAGGTTTAAGTCAATTTTTAATGATTTGAAATCTCAAAAGTGTCTTGACGCTGGATAAGTGTTCTACATGATTTTTAGTTGTGGGATCCATTAATTTTATATAATCAAATCAAGTTATGATAAACATCACATCATATGTGTTGAATCTTGAGTTTAAAAGGATAAATATATTGACAATCAACTTAACTGTGTTATTCCAAATACAATCAGAAAATTTTAATAATTAATTTTAAGAAATATGATTCTATAATAGAAAATTCAAAAATTTTAAGTTATATATATAATTTACAAGTTTTCTATGTTTTAAATTTTTAATAAGTATAAAAGTACCAAAACTATTTCATCTTTAGTTTGACAAAACATTCAAAAAAAATTCGTAATTAGTTATTCATTACTTGGTTGAATTAAAATGTTGAATTTGAATTTTTTTGAAAATACAAGACTTTTAAGTTGTCACACAAGACAATTTCCAAATGTGACAAGAAACATATTGTGCGACAACATCAAAGCTTTTATAAACTCAACAGTTGTGCGACAAGATCACTTTTTCACATCACACACATTCTAAACACTCCCTAAATTTTGTTAAGATATTACTCGGGTTTCTAATTGGTGTTGATCACTGTGTTTTCTTAGTCATGTAGTGTGATTTTACAAGGTATATTATCAGTTTGAATATGATTTAAACGATTGTGAACTTGAACTGATTCAATGTTTTGAGTTCAACTTGAAATTAGGACAAATTGGACGTAATCAATCCTGTAAATAGGTAGCACTTGTCATTTTCCTATTTTGTAATTTGAAGTGATACGTAATGTATTTAAGAAAAAAATTATTTACATGATTATTCATTAAAACATGACATGTGTGATTTTGTTAACCACTTTGATTGTTATCCATTCAATATTTAACAATTGAAATCGATCAAATATGTGATTTCCTGAAGTTACAAGGCTAGCTGTTGATTAAGAACAACATTATATCAAAGAGGCAAAGCGATTTCTCAAATCATTACATACAATATGCAGAAATCTTGCTACATGCTCTTCAACGTGATAAAATCAAGATATCAAGCTTTGATTCTTATTCATTTGTGTATCTTAAAAAAAAGAGAAAATCTCTCTATATAGAAATTGTACAATAAAGGAAAAGCCATAAACAAGGCTAATGCATAGGAGAATATTAGGAAATAGTGTGAATAATAAGGAAATAATATAAGCTAAAAATAAGAAAATCAATATTCCCCCTCAAGATGGAGCGTGTAGATCGACGACTCCAAGCTTGCAAAGTAAGAATCGAAGATGAGCAGCACCGAGAGCTTTGGTTAGGAGATCAGCAAGTTGGAGCTTTGACTCAATAGGCATTGTGCATATCTCGTTAGATTCAATACGTTCTCGAACAAAATAACAGTCCATCTCAACATGTTTTGTACGTCATAAAAAACGGGATTATTTGCAATGTTACGAGCAGCTTGATTGTCACAGAACAATGTGGTTGGGCCTGTCTGGGGAACGCCAAGCTCGTGTAAAAGCCATCAAAGCCAAATGAGCTCACTAACAGTAGAAGCCATAGCTCGATATTCAGCCTCAGCGAAGGATCTGGAGACAACTGATTGCTTCTTTGTTTTCCAAGAAATGGGAGCACCTCCAAGGAGAGCAATGTAACCAGTCCGTGAACGTCTAGTGAGGGCACAACCAAGCCAGTCAGAGTCAGAATATGCAACCAAAGTCTCACCCTCTCCCTTTGGTAGGAGAATCCCTTGACCCAGAGTGAATTTTAAGTATCAAAGAATACGGGTAACAGCATCCATATGACTTTGACGAGGATCAAACACAAATTGACTGAGGGTGTTAAACGAGAATGCTATATCAGGGCGAGTGGCTTGAAGGTAAAGTAATCGCCCAATAAGACGACGATAACAACCAACATCAACAGTGGGGTCGTTGTCATCAATGCCAAGTTTAATATTTTGTTCACTAGGAAAGGAACTTGGTCGACACCCCTCCATACCACTGTCTTCTAAAATGTCAAGTGTGTATTTCCGTTGACTCAAAACGAGGCCTTGAGAAATTCGAGCAACCTCAATCCCCAAGAAGTACGTGAGAGGGCCAAGGTCTTTGATGCTAAATTGATAATGTAGGCACGTTTTGATTTCTTGAATCTTAGCGAGGTTGTTGCCAACCATGATGACATCGTCCACGTAAATGAGAATAGCCATGAAGATGTCCTTGTTGTTGTATAGGAACAAGGAATGATCAGCCGTGGATGTGGAAAAACCGAGTCCAAGGAGGGCACTGGTGAACTTTTGATACCAATTCCGAGAGGCTTGTTTGAAGCCATAAAGAGATTTTCGCAGATGACATACCCGGTGCTCGTTTTCTTTAGAAAAACCTTGAGGGATTTTTATATAAACTTCCTTATCAAGGTCCCCATGAAGACATGCGTTATCAACATTGAGTTAGTGAATGAACCAATCCCTTTTAGTGGCAACAGCTAGTAAGGTTCGAACGGTGACTAATTTGCAACGAGGGAAAAAGTATCATGAAAATCTTCACCTTCAATTTGAGTGAAACCCCTTGCCACCAGTCTCGCCTTATACCTTTCAACTTCACCATTCAGTTTATACTTGATCTTGTAAACCCATTTAGAGTCAATGGCCCATTTTCTTCTAGAAAGGACTCAATAGTCCATGTGTTTTTTTTGTTCAAGGGCTTGAATTTCTCGTTGCATGGCTTCAATCCATTTAGGATCCTACATGGCTTGTTTAAAATTTTTCGGCTCAAAATTTGTAGTGATGGCCGCTAAAAAGATTTGTGAGTAGGAGAAAATTTTTTATAGGAAACATAATGTGTAGACGGATGTACCGTCGAGGCATCTTAAATAGGAGTGGTGTGTGCGTGGTCAACCGAAGGGGGAAGATCCACAACAAAATCGTTTAGGTGTTTAGGAGGTGCTCTATCTTTTTTGGTCGCTCGGTTCGTGTTTCTAATGGGCTAGTTTCAAGCCCATTGTGGTGAGTGTGTATCTCGCTTGGGCCAGATTCAAATTCACCAAGGTTAATTTCAATAATTTCACTTGGACCCTCAACATCTTCTAGGCTGTATTCTGGGCCAAGTTCAAGCCCAACAAAAAGATTATCAATGGATGCAGTATCATGACTTCTGGCTTCAATGTTTTGGGTCATCAAAGTAGTAAATATGTCATCTTCATTTCTAAGTTGTTTTTGGTTAGGGAAAGCAAAGCATTTTCATGAAACTTTACATCGCGAGACACTATCATTTTCTTATCCTCAATATCAAATATTTTGTAACCTTTAACCCCTTGTGGATACCCTAGAAAAATGCCTGGCTTCCCCCTTTCTTTGAACTTGTCCCCTTTGGTATTGGTGCTCCAAAAATATGTAAGACACCCAAAAACTCTCATGTGATCGTATTCAGGTCTTTGGTTGTGTAATATCTCAAATGGGGTCTTATCATTAATGATCTTGGAGGGCAATCGATTAATAATCTATGCGGTTGTAAGAATACACTCCCCCTAAATTTCTTTGGTAATTTTGCCTCAAAACGCAAGGCTCGTGTCGTGTCAAGAAGATGTTTATGCTTGCGTTCGACAACTCCATTTTGTTGAGAAGTGTGAGGACAAGTTGTTTCTAATAAGATACCTTGGTTGGTGTAGAAGTTCAACATGTGATTAGATGTGAACTCTCCACCAGTATCGCATCTTATTCTTTTAACCAATTTTCTAAACTGAGTTTCAATCATTTTACAAAAGTTTATCAAACATGTGCTAGCATCACTTTTATATTTGATGAGAAAAACCCAAGTGTTTCTACTATAGTCATCACGATGGTTAAAAAATAATTTGTTCCTGAAAATGAAGGAACACGATATTTGCCCCACACATCACAATGCAAAAGTTCAAAGCATTCTTTTGTCTTTATTTCACTTAAAGAAAAAGGAGACCTTGTGTGTTTGGCGTTAGAACATGAATCACAAATATTATCCCTAAGATTAAAAGAAACACCTTTCAAAAAATTAACTTTAGCAAGCTTTTCTTGAGATGTGTGACCCAACCTCTTATGCCATCTCTCAACTGATACTGTCATAGCTTTCCTTTCTTCCCCAAACATCCCCATTTGGTATAGACCTTCCTTGCACTTACCCGCACCAATCAAGTTCCTCGAACGAAGGCCCTGCATAACACAAAAGTCAGGAAAGAAAGTTATTGAGCATTGAAGGTTTTTAGTTAAACGGCTAACAGATAGTAAATTGCAAGTAAACTTGGGCACATGTAGTATCCCCTTAATCCTGGTACCTCCTGACAAGGTGTAACCACCCTTTCCTTCAACTGGATGGTATCGCCGTTTGGGATAATCACAAGCATCTCGTGGGTTTATCTTTTCTTTTATTTTCAAGGATTTCGCCCATGTAAGTTGTATGTTCGGTAGCCCCAGAATCAACAACCCAATCATCCTTGTCATTAAATCTACCTGTCATGTTTGCAACGCGTTTGTTTCCTTCATCACCTATGTCGGCTTTGTCCTTGAACTGCTTTAGGAAGGCATTGTACTGTTCAGTGGTGAATCCAAGGATAGGACTCGAGCTTCCTTCAACACAAGAGGCTTTCGGCCTTGGCTTATCCCCTTTCGCTTTACCCGGCCACTGGTCTGGATACCCAATGCATTTAAAACAACCCTCCCTACTATGACCGTCTCTATCATAGAATGTGCAGTGTTGTACCTCTTCTTGTTTTGTCAGGTTAGAATAGCCCTTTTCCTTCTGATGAGTCGAGTTTGAGCTATCTCGATTTTGCGAAACAAAGGTTTTAAAAGCCGTAACTTCAACAATCGAACGCTTCTCCTCAGTGATGTGTTTTTGTCGTTCATCTTCAGTGACTAGATGATGAGATGTCCTGAGCCCTGGTGTTGGTTTGTTGGCTAAGATCTGTGTTTTAATGATGGCAATTCATTATCGAGCCCCATTAGGAACTCGTATAATCTTTCTTTTTCTTGATGCTCAATCAAACGTTTTCCAACTTCGCACATGCACCCATTACAAGTACATCGTGGCATGGGAAAAGAGATTGGATCTCATCCCATAGAGATCTAAGTCTCGTATAGTATGCCGAAATAGTGCTTCCATCTTGGTGGGTAGTGGCTATCTTGTTCTTTAATTCATATACTCGTGGTGCGCTTTCCTTCCCAAACCTTTCTTGAAGATCTTTCCATATCTCTGCAGTGGTGTGAGCGTATTTGACGCTTTCTCTTATCTCTTTCTCCATTGCGGTGGTAAGCCATCCTTTAATCATAGCATCTACCCTCATCCATGGCGTGTAGTCTTTTGACATTTTTTCTGGTTCTTAATCGAACCATCGATGAAACCGATTTTATTCTTTGCAAATAAAAAGTTTTCCATCTCTTGCACCCAGTCCGCATAGTTTTTGTCAGACAAGGCCTTGTTTACCTGCATTTGTCTGGGTGTGTTGTAACACCCAGTTATTTTAAAAAGATAAGAAATGAATAATAAAAGAAAGAAATGTAATAAAGTCCAAGTAGAGGGATTAAAAGTGTAAAAAGGACAAAAATCTTTGAAAAGCTGGTGTAAAGGTGGGCATGGCCGCCCACCCTCTTTTCACAACACTCTCATTCGGACTTTAGAGAGAGAAAGACAAGAGGAGAGTAGAAACTCTCGGTTGAAGATAGAGGAAGAAAAGGAAACGAATTCAAGATAAGAATTTTATATGTTTATGACGGGTTTTATCCCAGTTATATGCTTATGTGATTATGTGGTTGTGTATGTGCTCGGGTGCGTGTGTTTGGTGTTGTTTTTAGGTGTTTGAACTCATTTGCAAGCGGGTTAGAAAGGAAGAAACACCCAAGTTGCATCAGGTGAGTTCTAGACCCCGGTTTTTACCTGTTTTAAACTATCTTTGAGGCTGAAAATGTATAAAAATGATTTTACAAAGTTTATGTATGTTTACCCGTATGCATCGTGCATGTTGTATGTTGATTCTTGAATGCTTATAGGTTATTTTTGTTTAGAATAGCCATGTTAAGCTTAGAACAGAAGGGTTGATGATTGGGTTTGAGAACATACTAGAAACATGTCACACAGGAGGTCCATGCGCCAAGATAAGGCTCATGCGCCTGAAAATGCCTTAGAAAGATTTAAGTGTAATCTATGCGTCTGAACAGTAGCCCATACGCCTAAGGTTGCCTTAGAAATGTTTAAGTATAGCCCATGCGCCTGAACAGTAGCCCATGCGCCTAAGGTTGCCTTAGAAATGTTTAAGTATAGCCCATGCGCCTGAACAGTGATCCATGCGCCTAGAAATATTAGTCGGACGACTAAGTGTAGGGCCATGCGCCCCAATAGTGCCCATGCGCCCAAGTGGCTCATGCGCCTAAGTGCCCATGCGTCCGAATAACTCATGCGCCTAAGTGTTCATACGCACCAATAGTGCCCATGCGCCTGAATAGTTCATGCGCCTAAAGTGATAAAATGATTAAGTGTTGGCTGATGCGCCTACATAGTGATGATACGCCCAAATAGGGCTCATGCGCCCAAACAGTGACAAAGCGCCTAAGCACTTAGAAATTTTTACAGAATTTTCTGGGAGTCTGTGCTTTAGGGTTTTTGACCGAGGTTGACTAGGGCTTATTTATGATGATGATTCATGCATGGTTATGATTGTTCCTTATTATTGTTATTGCTATTATTATTATTACTTATAGT
This sequence comes from Flaveria trinervia, assembly GCA_025506515.1. Taxonomy (NCBI): domain Eukaryota; kingdom Viridiplantae; phylum Streptophyta; class Magnoliopsida; order Asterales; family Asteraceae; genus Flaveria; species Flaveria trinervia. Next base: position 2,542,035 of record CM046449.1, read on the forward strand.
ATGTGACTTTACGTGGTATGTTATTATCTTAACGTAAAGTATACCGTAATAATAAAATGAAAGAGCAATAAAGAAATGAAAAGGAACATTAATGAAAATGTTAACAAGTCTTGCAAGCTTATAGGAGGTGCACGACCATGTTGTCGTTAGCTCAACTGTGTTGCGGGTTAGCTACCCTATTATGCACACAGGGCCAATCAATTGGGATTGGCAGGACCTTTGTAGCGTGCCCTGGGTGATTGGGTCAGCCTTGTACACAGTACACAGAACCCTTTCGAGGGATACAGTTAACCCTTTCGAGGGATATAGTTGACCCTTTCGAGGGATACAGTTGACCTTTTCGAGGGATATAGTTGACCCTTTCGAGGGATATAGATGGCCCATCACCCGTTTTCCCATCACGCATATAATTGGGGTATTGCTCATTGGTCCATACAGAAAGTGAAACATAACGATAAAAGTTTACAGAACGGACAAGGCATACAGTAAAGAGAATGAACAGTATTTGTTCATATAGTTAATGCGTGCTCGCATACACAGTACAAAGTTGTATTTTACAGAAAAGAGTATTTTCATATACAACCTATAGAAAGTATTTTATTACTTTTAAAACTAGAACTCACTTAGCAACGCTGACTTTTATACATTTTCAGTTGACAGGTAATTATTGTTGAGGATGGCACGAGGGTGAAGCTACTCGGCAGGAAAAGACTGACATCCATTCGTATTCTATGTTGCTGTTGTTTTGTAATACAGTAAAACAATTCTTTGTAAACAGTAAAATGATGATGTATTGCTTAACAACAGTGTTCTAAATGAAATGAATAGTTTTTGATGAATTATTTCCACTGCTTAAGTTGTATAACTATAAGGTTTAGTGTTTTAACTGCTGTGATTGACCAACTGTGAGGTGCCCGGGAACGGGGCCTTACATGTGTCGGAAGGATGAACATAATACGACGAATTGTAATCAATGATGTTGCCACCGTTGTCCTTCATCACAGAATTATCATCACCGGCCATGATTCAAATCGAAGTAGTCGGATCACTGCTCTGATACCATGATAAAATCAAGATATCAAGCTTTGATTCTTATTCATTTGTGTATCTCAAAACAAAAGAGAAAACCTCCCTATATAGGAATCGTACATGAAAGGAAAAGCCATAAACAAGGCTAATGCATAGAAGAACATTAGGAAATAGTGTGAATAATAAGAAAATAATATAAGCTAAAAATAAGAAAATCAATACAACGAACATGCGTTGAGTAGGTTCAAGAACTCATCACGCTTTAAGATATTGCCCAATGTCATAAAAGCTTGTTTACGTCGATGGATAAGTTCACATGACACCACTATTTGAAATGTCGTGTAGCATCTCTTCCTCTACATATCATAATTAAAAAAGTTCATCTCTATAGGTAAACAGCATGGTTTTAATCCAATTTCTGTGTAGAATCTTAATTGGATGACATGAAATTGGATTCTTCACAAGAATGTGCAAAGAACCTGATGGGGACATACATGAACAATACATAAAAAGTTACACTTCTGTTTTACATATATACGAAGGTATGTTGGGGTAGTTATACCCTTTACATTTGGTGGTTACTAACTAACCGACATCCCCCTATATTCCGCTAACTAACAACGATTTGACATTTGTTTGACTTTTACAATTGACTTTTAATTAAAATAAGTAATCTAAGATTTATTGATTAATATTTAATCCAACGTTCACTCCCTAAATCATGAAATCTTAATCTCATTTTCTCTGCTCTTGTTAATTTGCTTTTGTCGTCTTCATCCTTCTTTTTCCTTCTTCGATTGACTTTTATATCAAATTTTTGACTTTGACTCTTTAGATCCATTGATCAAGATTAAAGCGGTATTAATGACATCTCGTCAAATTGATTCCCCTATGAAGAATATTTGTTTCGACAGTTATTAACCGGTATTTGATTTGAAATATTTTTCGGTCCTATGACTAGTCAATATTCGATTTCATTTTTTTTTCCTTAACGAATTCTCTAATCGCCATTTCTTTTTGTTGATTCTCTTCAATCTCGATGAAGATAATTCTCTTTGTTTAGTTTTGATCTCCATTAACCTAAATTTGAGGATTTGATTCTCGGTCAATCTTCACTCTCTATGTTTGCAATGGGCTGTCAAACGATGTCTCCTGCATATTCTCTTCTTGTTTCAGTTTCTCTTTGGCTTCTGCAGGAAACAAGAATCGCAAACAACTTTAATTTCTTCACTGATGTGTTTTTCTTTCTTTCTTCTTAGTGATGGTGATTACTCGATTGCTTTATACCGATCCTTTTAACACCTCCGCTCTGATACTATATTTTGCACAGGATCAATTTGTAATTAGGATCTTAATTTGGTAAACATGTAACTGGGACGTATGGTATCAATATACACACAAATACACATTGTTACTTGTTGAAAATATATAATTGTCTTCAACTCTATAGCAAGCATAGTATCTTACATGTTTTAAATTGGTTTATTGAAATTGTAGGGTTAAGGATGCTCTTACTTAAGACTAAGGGATTGGTTCCGTATAAAGTGCATATGTCATGGTGTGGCTGGAAAGTTGTTGTCTGTAGAAGGGCTACTTTGGACTAACAAAAGTTTTGATCATTTTTCTTCATTCATCGGTTTTTTTTCTCTCTCCTTCAACTTCGATCCGCTTTTTCTCTTTATCATTTTTTAGGGTTTTATTATTGTATTAATATAGCTCAAATGATTTACATCAGAGTTTGTTTTGAAGAGGATTTTGTGTTGTTCTTGTATTACAACTTGTTGTAATCTCACCACATTGGTGAAGATTTAGCTTAGGAATCGTTCAAGAATTCATCATTGAATTTTTAAGTTGTTAAATTTTTGTGTTCTTGTGTTTAATTTTATCCGATACGTGTTTTTTTGTAATTACTCCACATACATGTGAAGGTATGTTGGGGATAAGGGGGTTACTAACTAACTGACATCCCCCTTATGTTTCCGCTATTATACAACGATTTAACTTTCTATTTGACTTTTACAATTGACTTCTAGTTAGACTAAGTTAATTAAGATTTATTGATTAATTATAATTCCAACAAACAAGAAGTTATGTTAATTATTAATGGTTTATTGGATTTAAATAATCCCACCTTTTAGGTATTGACCAATAATAATCTCACTTTTTAAAATTCTTCTCACCAGTCCCACCTTTCATCCTAATTTTTTCTAATGGTCTTCCGTTAAGTTTTTAACAAATGTTAAGTTTATGCTTAGGTGGACGTATGACGTGTCTTTTTTTAAATTAGGTGGCAATTTGATTAATTTATATTATTTAGAAAAAACCCAAGTCCTAATATATCTAACTCTATGAAATTCACCATTCCTCTCCTCTGTGAAATTCACCATTCCTCTCCTCTGTGAAATTCACCATCATCGATCATCTTCTTTCATCATCATCGGCCCTCCGCACCATCGCTGGCGGTCCTCCTTCACCATCATTGGTCGCCCTCTGTCACCATCTCTACCCATTACTTAGTCCATCACTATTTCCCTTCACTACAAATAGCGATTATATCCTCTTTTAAAGAACACATCATTTGGGTTTCATATGTAATGGTTGTAAGTAATGGGTAGAGATGGTGATAGAGGGCGACCGATGATGGTGAAGGAGGATCGCGGCGATGGTGGCGGAGGGCCGATGATGGTGAAAGAAGATGATCGATGATGGTGAATTTCACAGAGGAGAGGAATGGTGAATTTCATAGAGTTAGATATATTAGGGCTTGGGTTTTTTCTAAATAATATAAATTAATCAAATTGCCACCTAATTTAAAAAAAAGACACGTCATACGTCCACCTAAGCATAAACTTAACATTTGTTAAAAAACTTAACGGAGGACCATTAGAAAAAAATAGGATGAAAGGTGGGACTGGTGGGAAGAATTTTAAAAAGTGGAATTATTATTAGCCAATACCTAAAAGGTGGGATTATTTAAATCCAATAAACCATTATCAATTATGCATGCATGAATTTAGAAATCCCCTTTACCTTTTCTTTTGCATTTTCTACCATGATCATCGATACCCACGAACGACGAAAACTCATGCATTTATGTTTGTACTCTGCATTAGAGAATTTCAAAGAGAAAATTTATCTTTCTATTATTTATTTATTTTTATTTTTTGGAAATTGACCCGCATAAAGGGTTAATTACTTATCATATGAATGTCTATCGAGAATATGTGGACTTTTGCCGTAAAAAGATGAGGATGATGAGCCTAGCGAATGATTTCGTCAATTGTGATATAGGCGATGATGGGAGAAATTGGCGCAACCTATAACCATGGTATAATGATAATATCTATCTTATAAATTATTGGTTACTTTCTCTTATAAATGTTCAATTTAAAAGTAAAGTTAGGAAAGAAGATTGTAATAATGATCTTTCTTTCACTAAAAGATCTGGAATACAAATATTTTACAGTTTATTTTCACTTAGTTTTATTTTCATTCTAAAAATGAGACACATGAACAAAACGTAAAAATGTAAAAATATAATCTTCCTTGATATGCTTGGGTTTACCCTCGCTATGAGTAAATTTGTTGAGGAATACCATTATTACGAGATCCAAATGTAATTCATTACGTTTTGAACTTGAATATCAAACACTCTAGCATAAAGTGTCAAGTCTTAATACTTATATCATAGATACATATATTGTTATTTTTTTTTTGTTTATATGGTATATCAATAGAAATTGTGAGGTAAATATCTAGGATAGGTGGTAATTGCATTGTAAAGCTTCATTTGTTCTTTTTCCGGCCCTTCTAGCATCTTAGCTTTGATGATACTTTTCTTGTAATAGGAATTATTGGTTAAAAGGATTGTTAAGATCCCTTAAATATTTCAAGGAGGGGTAAATATTATCAAACAATATCTTTTTGTGTTTAAAATTGTTTACAAATGCCAGTTCAAAACTTTATTGTGGGCTAGAATGAAAATATATCCTCAATTATTGTCGCCATACTATAAAATAGGCCAAGTAAAATGACTTATATAATTGTATACAATGAAGTGTCTGACTTTCTAACTTGTTACAAGGTCATATGGACCAATAATTAAGAAAGAAGAAATACATCATCAAACATGTCAAATAAACTACAAATTCAAAATGGTTTATATGACCTCCTGACCCTTCTCTAAATAAATAAAAAATACCTTAATATAATATCCAGTTATCCACTTGACATATATATTCTTGTAACAAACAAAAATCTAGGATCAAAAGCATGATAAAACAGTGAACAATATGAAACAAAACTATAACTTCATGAACCAAAAGATGAAATCAGAAAAATTTCAACTATATCTCGTACTATTAATATGTAATACATAATGATAAAATAATAAATATTTCTATAATGCATAAAAGAAAAAAATATATAACACGAAAATATTTAAAAAAATATATAAAACACAATTATTAATACAAATAAGACAATGGTAAAAAAATATTTGACATAATTAATTGGCATACTTGATACAATAATATGATTTGTTTGACATAATAATCGAAATATTATCACCTTAAAAAACAATTAAAAAACACAAGATAAACTTAGTATCTTTGTTAGTATTTTTAGATTAATGTTTTTAATATATACCTATCCTATATATCTCTCTGCACCTAATATAAAAATCTTAAGGTACGTGTATTCCCCGTCATGGGACATATTAATTCGATGTCTAGGTACCATGCCCCTTGTATTATTGTTTTTATAGTTTTGTTTGGTGTCCCTCTCTTTTCAATTTTTTTAATAGCCAACTAATAATTTTTAAGTCTGGTCATCTGGATAAATCTATTGCCGAAAGATCACCCACGCCCGCAAACATAGACAGCGCTGTTGACCTGGTTCTCTCATCATTTCAAGAGAAACCCATCACCCAAATGCTCACTATGGTAGAACCTTTGGCTCACTAAAAGCATATTGCACCTAATGAGACTTCAACTCATGACCTCCACTTTAAAAAATTATAGGGTACCTACTTTTAAATCAGTTGATTTCGGACTCGTTGGATCCCTCTCTTTTCTATTAAAAATATTGATCGCTACAATCTTTAGAAATTTTTTTTATTGTTTTAATAAAAGTTTGGTTGTTCATTAAAATTTTTGTAAATCAAGCATGTTTTATTCTTTTCATAAAACATTATATAAAGTTTCTACAATTTGTCTTATGTAATAGTAATAGGTATATAATAACTAATTTTATTATTAGTAAGTATATAACTTATATTTATACTATATGTATAATACACAAGTTTCTAATCTACTATACAGATATGTGTGTATATGCGTGAGTGTGTTTGTATTGGGAAGGGTTTGTTTCTTTTGCATACCTTATGCCAACTTGCAAAAACAAATAAAGATCAAGTAAAAATATTATTTTATTATACGAATAACTTTATTATTCATGTACAACAATATGTTGTTTTATATATATGTACGCAAATTCACATGCATTAAAAAACTAACATAAGTGTAAAACACAACTTACACACATGTTTATATTGTAAATTCACTCTGTTTAGTTTACATGTTATATACGTGTACTTTTTAATGCACATGAATTGACAAATATATATATTAAAGAACATAATGTACGTATGTGTGTGCGTATATAGTTTGTTTAATCACGAGAGCTCGAATAAAATTTAGCAAGGGAGTTTGATTTGGTCATTAGCAATTTAGTAGGTATGATCAATCAATGGTGCAACTATGTTTGTTTTCAATCAACAAACGTTTAAGGCTAAGGTCAACAATAAACTTCTCTTCTTTGTCAAAGAAAAGAATGGGATGGTTTTCTTTTGACAGAGGTAATCCGAAAGGAGGCGTGGGTAACGAAACAACACTGGTTGTAATTTTTGTTCAAACAACCGAGTAGAAAAATAAAATCAATGGGCTACTTTATTTAGTCGGAGGTAGATGAGCAGTTTAATTAAAAATAATTCATGAAAAAGTACAAGTCAAAGGAGCAGGCTTTGATGAAAATAAATTTGTTGTCGAAATTAGGGATCAAATCGAGAAGTTCTAGGACGTGGTCAGGGTCTTGGGGAGATTGATAGATTGTGACTTGTGAGTGTCCCGTGTGTGTTGTGGAATGAGCCAATAGTTCTTCCATTAAGTTACATTAGCAACGGTCACCAGATTCTACTCCTTAATATACACCCAATTATTAGTGTACGTCGGTTTCATAAAACAATTTGGTGGTGAATCGGTTTCAAGGTGAAGCAACGGTCGTCGTTTTCCAAAAGAAAAGTAGGAAGTTCTAGGGTCCATACGTTTAATTAAGGGTTTGTTGGCATATTAGCAAATGAGCGTCTTAAACCCCCCAACCAGACTTGAATCATCTTAGGGGTTGTTTGAAATCCCTTACTCGGTCAAAAGGTGGTGACCGAGTAAGGGAAAAAATAGGCATGGGTCATAGTGTCGGACTAGGTCAAACACGAAATATTAATAATAAAACACGCTTACCGGCCAAAATGTCTAACGGAATTAGTAGGTCAGACTTTTTGACTGGGTTAGAAGCAAATCAAACAGCCCTTTAAAATTTCTAGAGTTTTAAAAAAAGTTAGATTATACAAACACTCATTTTTGTTATTAATACACCCTTTTGTCATTATCTCTCTCCTTGTATCTATGTGTATGCATAGAGAGAAATAAAAAAAATGAAAATAAATAAAGTGTATCTATAAGAAACCTATATATATATATATATATAATATATATATAATATATATATATATTATATATATATATATATATATAATATTGTGGTTTTCTTGATGAAGAAATTAAATTGACTTTATTCAACTGCTTTATATTTAACTAATTTTAGCTGTGTACACGGCATCAATCATTTCATATATTATACCGATTCCACATAATATATAATGGCATCTCCATCCAACTTTTTCTTATGTATCAATCATTGTATAATATATACGCTGCTTGCTTCACTATTAACTTGTTTAATTTAGATGTTATATTGTTAACTTCTAGAAAAACATAAATTCAATGATGATTAATAAGCAACTTAAAGTGACTAGTTAGAGTCTAGCAAGAGGAGAGTGTTCATATTCGCTCTGGTTAAAATAAAAAAGATGTTTAATAAAGATAGAGATCTAATCACAGGCGAAGCTTGGTAGGGGTCAGAGGGTCCCCGCCCCCTCTTTGTTTCGTTGACAATGTTAATTTCCGGGCTCGTAGTGTTTATTAATATATATAGAGTTCGCCCTCGCTTAAGATAGTTTATATTCGCCTCTGTCACTCTATGGTGTACTTTAAGATCGTCACTGGATCTACCATCACATTAGAAGAATTACCAACGGATGATTTTTCTTGGAAATAACTAACGGAACTAAGATGGATCTTGTTATCCAAAAGAAATAGAAAAAACAAAAATATAAATAGAGTAACAAGGTAGGTGGTCCATTGATACATACCAATAAATAATAACAAATTATTGATAAAACTGACAGATTATCGACAAAATAGTTACTTTGTGGTCTCTGAGAAAGTTATTCGTATAATTGTGGCATTTGACGACCTAACAAAAATTATTGGTGATTCATCACTAAACCTCTACTTTGGTGATTTATTGTTATTCCGCAGGTTATCTATAGCAAATGTGATTATCAACATGCATTTCTGCGTCGAAATTTCTTCGGTAAGACTATCCACAATGTAACAGTTTGCATTTATTACATGCATCCTAATTATCACTGCCACATCAGCTTTTTATTTATCCTTCCTACATGTATTCTCTCTCATCTTTTTAACTCCAACTCATTTTTTCCACGTGCAACATCTTTCTTCTACATCATCATTTCTTTTTCAATTTTTCTTTAAAAACTTTTATTTTGTAATCTGAAAATATATTAATAAATAAATGTAAAAATATATTTAAATAATATATAATAAAAAACAAGATAAATTAAATAAAAATTAAACTTGCATTACATCAAAAAAAATTACATTTTCCTAAAAAAAGTAAAATACAAATATTCAAATTTAAAAAAAGTTTGTTTTTTCTTTTAATATAGTTGCCTTTTTTTAATAAAGTATGTGGCTTTTTTTAAATAAAAAAATTATTTAATTCATATTGGCCCACTAATGGATGCATTTAAGTGTACTTGGTAAAGTATGTGTTTTCCCTTCCTACATTCTCTTTAATGTTTCATCTCCAAATGTATTCTTCACCTCACTAAATGCATCATCTCCAATTGAAGCATTGAAGATAGTCTAACTAGTTAATTAGCGGTTCATCAATGGAATCGCCATCTTGGTGATACTTTATGTATAGTACTAGTAGTTTTGTTTTTGTACATAATATTTCACATCTTAATCGTAACGTATATCATTCTATATAGATCATATAAATGATACATTAGATTATATTGTTTACTAGGTTAGAGCTCATGTATTACATGGGTGGAATAAATAAACATATTAAAATCATTAGTTTTATAAATATTTTATTTTATAGATGTTATTATTCATTGTTGAAATAAAAATATAATGAATATTTAAAAATTATAACACATAATGAATTAGAATATATTACTCTATATTTAATATGTATTAATAAATTATTAAAATAACTATATTTATATTTTAGATGTTTAATAGTTTAGTTTACTTATTTACAATAATTATTATTTAATATGAGAGAGACAAGAAACACAAATATAAATATATATATTTTAACATATTTTAGTTAAAAAGGAAAATCAAACTAATGTTTTTATAATTTTTGTATCTATTATGAAAGAGAGGCGGGAAATATTTTTTTTTTATGGTAAAATGATGACACGTGTCTTAAGAAATATTTTTTTTATTATAGGTTATAGATTAGAAAAATACCATATTGCTATTAGAAAAATAGATAAACGCGTAATTTGATATTCCACATCTATTTGTTTATTCTATTCTTTAAATTATATTGTTGTTTTATGGACAAGTTAAATAAGAATATATATCCTAGCTATATAATGTGAAGCACCTCATTTCATTAGTCGCACAAATCAACCACATAACTATTTTGTTCTATCTGCTTCCACCTAGCATACACATACTAAACACATCAATGGCGTCTTCATCATCATCTTCTCAATCTGCACCCGCCTCTTCTTCTCGATCATATGAATATGACGTGTTTCTTAACTTTAGAGGAGAAGACACTCGCAAGACATTTGTAGATCATCTCTTCTCAGCCCTTGATCAACACCAAATCATTGTTTACAAGGATGATTTAACACTTCCTCGGGGAGAACGCCTTGATCCCTCCCTTTTTGTGGATATTGAAAAATCGCAAATTGCTATCACAATATTCTCCAAAAACTATGGAGATTCTTTTTGGTGTTGGAGGAGCTTGCACATATTATGAAATGTAATGATGAGAGAAAGCTAATTGTTTTGCCTGTTTTTTATGACGTGGAACCGTCGGATGTGAGAAATCAAAAAGGGATATTTGGAAGAGGTTTTAAGAAACAAAAGGCAAAGAACACCACCAAGGCTAAATTATGGAAAAAAGCACTTGTTGATGTGGGTAAGATTACGGGATGGGAGCCCAAGCACGTTGAAAACGGGTAATCTTTCTATTGTGTAATAATCTACATGATATTGTTCGCATGCTTACTACTCATTTATACTTTCTATCATATAAGTAATTATAGTTAATGGTAACGGGTGTTACTCGAATCGAGTCAAATTCGAGTTAACCGAATCAAATAAATCGGATTTTGAAATTTCTAACTAGGATTCGAATTCGAAAAATATAAGTCGAATTTGAATCGAATCGGATCCGAAACTTTTAGACATAATTCGAATTCGAATCGAATTTTAATTTATTCGATTCATCTTTAGTAAAAAATAGTTACTATAGAGACGATAAAAGTCGAATATAAACACACATAATATACAAAACATTCAAACTTTCATAAGTTTAAGAGTATCAGCATTACAAGAAACAATAGCTGTAGAGGTGACAAAAGTCGTCTTTATAGGTTATAAAAGTCTTCATAGGATATTTCTCACCATAATGCCCAAAGATATTCAATTTTCAAAGCATTAGGATATTTCTTACCATGATAAACCCATGTCTAGTATGTTTGAAGAAACCCACAGTCATGTATGTGTGCAAAAATCGTATGTAAAATCTGAAGTGACCGGTTCGAATTGGCACAACATTTTCACGGGTAACATGTTTTGTCTTCATTGTTGAGATGGTGTTGGCAATCTCCATAAAGTTTTGTAGTCCATTTAAGAAATCAGGAGATTTTCGATTTTGCAAGTAAACCGGACTCTTATCAATTGTCATTATTGTTTCATTATTAATAATTTAAATTGGGATATATACACAAAAACCTATATATATACATGTAAAAACAAAAAAAAAAACTCAATTACATATTATAATTGATATAAGAACAATCATATATTTAATTACATTAATTTTATATAAATTAAACACATATACACTTACACATACACAAACATAGATGCATATATACATAAATAAAAGTTTGCAAGTGAAAACACATACCTTATTGATGAAATAGATATATGAAATAGATATATGAATTAATTGCACTGCTCAATCGCATCAAGATCCTCGTATATTAAAAAATAAAATAAAATAAGTTAAAATGATAATATTCTTTTAACGAATTCATAATTTAAAACATAATATATTTTAAAACACATACATACATTGATATATAGATACATATTTACATACATACAATAT